>JAPMAG010000475.1:0-12925 GCA_036584685.1 Rhyacophila sp. Rhy_31_5 | reverse complement strand
GATCGTTAAAAAAACAATATGAAAGCGCGGGAAAATTCAAAATCTCGACAAGTGATGATATTATGCAAAATGATTAATATTATGTGAAAGATTTCAATGTTCGGCCGCGTTATGTTGCGAGGGCAAACGTGATGCAACCCCCGCGACAGCTGAAAGCCAAATGTGATAATAATCGTCGTTGCTAGCGATGATGATATGAAGGGGAGGGATTCACAGAAGGGTGCACCTGAAAGCTTTAAGTACGTTTTGAATGTGCACGGAGCGCGCCATTAAAAATGCAATTCGTTCGATCTTTAAAGTTTTACAATATAAATTTCTATTCTGACGTTTTATAATATATCGAATAGTTTTACTCGAAAATAAAATTATGCAATCGATTTGTAAAAATCTAATATACTCGTACATGACAAAATTAAAATAGTTATTGATTTACGGTTGATTGAAATAACTATGTTTCCTTTTTTTAAATAATGACATAGAATTAAGCTTATGTTCACCAAAAAGAATATAATGTAAAAATGAATTATAAAATAGTATTAATCAAAATTTTACCGAGTATATTGAAAAAATATTTAATATTATTCACCTATCTGTATATTTGGGACTCGCCGACACCGACATACCAAATACCACCTATTCATAATGCTAGTGTTCTTTTATGGTAGCAATTGTAGAACCTTGTGAAGTCTCAAAATAGTCGCTTACTGAGGTTGGTTCATATACAGGTGCCTGCAACAAATTTTGGGGGTATAGTGCTACAACTATACGCAAATGAGGTGATAAGGAACGAATCATACAGCATCTTATCACATCTAAATTGAATATGATATGTTAGACTTGTCTTGGCCGCGTACTAAGAACACCTCAACTGGGCATGCCTCTTCTTCAAGCCAACCAGATTCCGATGTCTCAGGAAGCCGATGAATACTAACGATTTGATGCATTCGGTGGAGTTACTGAATTTTGGCATGACACGAGAGGATTAAAAAATACTGATCAGTGACAAGGAGCAATGAGGTATCATGCGCTCCGACCAGACACGACACAGTTGAAGAGGAATAAGAAAGATGATTTATTTTTATAATATGCTACGTACAAATAATGGTCAAATTTATGATTTTATTTTGCTCACGTTTAAAAGTACTTAAAAATTTTAGCATTGAAAATATTTACAAGAAAATAATAAAGATTTCTTTAATTATTATTTTTTATTTAACTCTTTCTGTGCCTGACATAATGTCATAACCTGGTAAGCTATGAAATTTTAAGCAAAAATAAAACTCAAATATTTCTTTTAAAAGTATATTGAAAGTTTCTTTATCATGACTTTGTTTTTTATGACCATATTATAATCATATCTCTGCACTTTTATAATATAATCATCCAAAATATTCAAATTTGTCTGGCAAAATACGTTTTAAGTAGTGCGAGCTAACTCGCTACTGGCACCTAATCGGTTAATATAATATAAATAATTTGTTCCTGTATACATAACGTCAATATAAATATGTAGTACAAATAATTATTAACGATTTAAAATACTATTAAGTCCATCTTTGGCAACTGAATAGACAAAAAAACGATTAAAAAATCTATACTGCTATGGTATTCATAACGCAGAACAAAAGCTCTCTACATATGGCCCTTACTGTTTCACGAGTATAGTTCACAAAACATTTAATATCTTTTTACAAAACCAGATTACCGTTATCCATTGTAAGGTACCAAATCAAGAAGACATTTCAAAAGTACTGGTTACCAGTATTCTTCCTCGTGCAATGCTTTCTATATTATGAATATCAATATTACAATAATATATAACCGATGGGTTTTTAACAAAAGTCGTATTACGATAAACTCTTATAACTATAACCTATAACTTAACTATATAAATTGCATTTTTGATTGTCTAATTCACACAATAAGGTTGCTGAGTTCACGGTCAGTGTTACGTTGAATTTTTTTCCCACGACAACTTTTAAGATATCCGTAAAATGAAACTGTCTGTGTAACGTAAATTCTTAAATTAATTAACAATGTCAAATATTTTTTTTAAAGAAATTGACTGGTTACTAAAAACTAACTAAAATATATGGACTTCTACTACAAAAGTACAAAACTGCACTAACTATAAAACGTTTCCATTGTATCGTTATTTTATTTATATATTTATAAAATGTAAATTATTTTAGCCGGAAAAGTACTTGCAAATTGCATATTCTTCTTGAGCCATGTCACGTCCCTTAGCCGGACCATATGGATACCACACACTGCCTCCATGAATCTCTATCACTGGCCAATCCTCTTGCATCCTCCCATGTCATGGCTGCGTCCCGCAATTCCCGAGTGCCTACTGGAGGTCCCTTCAGAGTTCCAGATTAATCACATATTACAAAATTACCGGCCAATCATAGCCTTCTTAAGACATTCACTATGATATTGCCAAATTGCTCACAGACCTCAGCAATTCGAACGGATGCAAAATTCTTGACGTTCTTTTACTGGTGAAAGTATTCTTCGGACTCAGTTTAGAATACCTGCAAAGTCTTTGTTTGTTTCTCCGTCAGGCTTCAAGATTCACATTCATACAGAACAATACGTATCACGATTATAAACCCGGAATTTAGTAGGTATGTTATTTATAGAATATGAATAATCGGCCAATAAAAAACAATACTTGCCACAATGTGAAAATTATATATGTAGTACTTAAATACTAATCATATCCCTTATAACTTCATGTGTGTGTGTGTCAGTTTTTAAGTTATTCTATTGTAAGTATGCATATATAAATATTAAAAAATACAAATTACCACAATATAAAGAATTCATTCATTCATAGTTATTTTCTTAGTAATCACATCTTTGTATGTATAACGTCACTACAATACATTTTATTTCAACAAAATATGTTACTGTATACTAAAATATTAGATAATATCGAAATTCAAGGTATAGTAGCCCACTAATCTTGGTCTTTAACTAGATACTGACTGAAAAGTTAATAATTGATTCATGGCAAGACTGCATATTTATTTGGACTGCAGACGGTAAAAGGGCTTTGATTTATGCTTTGATTGGCCAGAAAGTGTATATTGCTATACTTTACAATAAGCCAATTATGAGTAAATAAACATGATAAATCAGTGGCATAGCTAAAAATTTTAGGCCCTCATACAAAATTTAAACAATTGTCCCTCACTGTTTTTTTTAAATGAGAAGAAATAATTATCCGTATGTGTTAGTACTTACTGTTATAATGTAATGTAAAATAAATTTTACTCGCCGATTTTAAAATTTCTTCTTATCGAATTAAGTTTTTCAAAATCACTAATAAGTTCTTAACGCTTCATTTTCCATGCATGCTATTGGTCAATATTGACTGTGGATATTAGTTATATATCGTTACTGTAATGCAGAACTATCCTACGTCACATTAGACATTTTACAGGAGAGCTGTATACAATATGTATTAGAATACGTAGATTTTTGTGACTAACTTTGCAAAAACTTCTTTTCCCCAAATTTTAGTAGATATATATACTTGGGATATTTTGAATGCCATACATCGTTTTGACCATCTGAACAGCGAGGGCCCTCATGCTTTGCGTTAGTTCGCTATGAGGCAGCTACGCCACTGTGATAAATGAAATGGCGATGGATTATTATTAACCTCATAGAGCTGACATGACATTTATATATATATGTATATGAACATATAATTTATATTTCATTAGTTTTATACTTATACTGCGAACATTTAGTAAAAATCCATCATATCGAAATAATATCACAGTTCTTACATATTCAACACCTGACGTCGCTTCAAAATGTCGATGCAGAACAAACAACAGACGAAACCGAAAATTTGTGTGATAGCTGAGTTATTTTTTCAATGTGTCATTTTTATAGAAGTTTATGCTTTAAATAACACCAACCATCTTCACATGTTTACTAACCCTGAACATCCTAGCAATTTACCATTGACACGGTCAATATCTTGAGGGCAAGAAAACTATGGATGGTTGGATTATGTTGTTATATTTAATCTAGAACTTTTTAAAATATAGTTATATAATGCACGGCCAATAGGCACTGAACTTTTTGGCCACCCCCTGAAAAAAGGGGCGAATAACATAGAGAGAGAAATATTGTGACACTATGAGAGATATATAATAGAAGCGTAAATGACTGGAAGGACTGCAAAGCTTGTAGGGTGGTTGTGCAATCAGCCATGGACCTCAATGAATTGCACCTCAATACCCATCGTCATCATAATTTACTTACTTCGTGATATTTACAAATACCCATATTTTTTAAAAGAAAATGTCACTATATATAAATGCCTAAATAAGCCAAACCATAGAAAATGAGTAAAAAGCTCCACACTACCTACCTCCACCTGGAGAGGTTTTTCACGATTTTTCACCGCAAAAGGCTTTCACGCCGCCGCTCCCCCTCCCGCCATGTTTTCCCAGCCAATCGGCGGTGTAGATCCCCCTGCGACCCCCCGCGGGGGCGGTACCCCAGGTCTGAGCCCGCCCGATCTTGAAAAAACTACTAATCCTCTGGCCAACAAAACGTATAAGTGAAAAAATCTGGTAAAAATAACAAAAGAACATGGTTTCGAAATGGTTTTCCTGTTTATTTGTTTACTGTCGCATCAAACGTTAGCGAAAAAGTTCAGGTCTACTATTATCTTTTCATAGAAATTTTAATATTTTTTATACGTATATTTTCAGTAACAACTTTTGGCAGCTTCCCTTACATTATCTTACGTATAGTATATTGTTATATTATAGAATACATCGTATGTTACATTTCAAACAAAATTTATTAGGTAGTGTGCGTATATAATGATATGATTTAAGACTTCATAAGAAGCCCTTCATAAACCACGTAACGTGTTTCCTTACATGTTTTACCCTCCCGCCCTCCATGTAACACCACGTAGACATTCAATTTGACCCCCCCCCCTCCTTCACTCCTTTCAACGGTTATGTTACTTCCATATAAATTATGAATAAAATTTACGAGATTTCAAATAAAAAAATACTTTTAATCTAATCACTTTGGTAAGTTTAAAATCAAATATAATAATATTATATTATATTTAAGAAAACCGTTACGCCACAATAAAAATTAACCATCCCCCCCCTCCCTTTTATAACGCCATATAGATGTTGGTGGTCACCTCTCCTTCCCTCTCAGGAGCGTTACATGATTTATAAATGACCCCTAATGAAGAATCATTTTCGATTGTTTTAGCTACAATAGTTCACTATTGAAATAATGACACTTATTAAACATTTTTCAACAAATATGTACAGAAAATGTATAAACTGTTTCAATATAACGGCTTTTCGGCAAGGATTGCCATTAGAGAAAATTAACAATAGTACACCATTATTAATAACTGACTTTGGCCAGACTCCCAACGACGAATTACAAAATCTAAATCAAAAAACATTTATTATATTTTACAGCCAGGCATTGCAGTCATTGCACGTTATATTCGTATAATGTTTTTAAGTTCAGATGGAATATACCGCATCACTCAAAATATTTGAACCTTTTTCTGTAGATGCCAACATGCAATGATTAGCTGATTCGACCGAGCGTCCACTTTTAAAAAACATGCAGATTAAATGCCAATTTAGCGAAACCGTAGGATTGTGAAAAGTTATGCACTATAACAAATAAAGAAAATAATGAGCAAAGTGTAGGTAACCCTCCCACCACATGGTATCCTACAACACGGTTTCGTTCTTACACGATAAGAAACTTGTGGAAACCCTCGTTTAGTACGGCAACCTACAATACAGTTTCATTCTAACATGTTAATAAAAATGCAGAAACCCTCTTATACATACTCGTATTATACATTAATCATTTTTTTACTGAAGGCCCTTGTGCTGAAAAATCCGAAAAATCAAAAAGGAGCTGGAAATTTGCCTCCATACAATGAGGTTTATTGCAAACTTTTAAAGGCCATGACCAGTATAGACACAAAGTACGTATAACAGTGATTAAAATCACGTATGACATACGGTCTCTATATTCACATTTAAAGGCCAGCAAACAAATTGAAATTTAGATTTTTTAAAGACAAGATGATGAAAAAACGAAGAAATGGGTTCAGAAGGTGATGATATTGTTCGACTGAAAAACCTCTCTCGTCTTATTTTGCTGAGCGATGAAGAGGAAATTTAATAAAATGAACTTAATTTAAATGAGAACAGATTTTTTTATTTACTTACACTACAACAATTGAACTAAAAAAATGTATTTTATTTTAAAAAGTTTTTGGAACGCAACCATCAATTTTGTACTAGCTCTTAATTTCGTATGACACGGTTTCAGACAACACAGTATTTTCTAGAATCCTATCTACCGTGTTGGCAGATTACTACTAAAATAGCTGTTTTTTTTATTTCTATCTATATTGGCCCAGGCTGGATTAAGGGCCTGAGATGCTTTAAGCACTAACTAATTTTAGTGCCCCTTTACACTTCTAATTGGAAGGTTTTGAAACTTGGAAAGCAAGAATGAGGTTATGAATGCATATGCAATTAACACCAATGACAGTTGCAACTAAACTTAGAACTTCTTTTGGGCTAGTACCCGTCACTTGCGCTATTTCAAACGCGTCTAGACTTGTTCAAAATTTGTATAGCTTCCAATCTGCGATCATAGTCTACTTTATTTTGCAGTATAAATATGATGGCACGGAAGAGAACGCTTTATAGACACTTATTCATTTTTCATTACATTTTAAAAATTGCTACAAATGTAATTAATTTAATAATTTAAATGATTAATTCGGCTATAAAAAATTCTGTAGTGCCCCCCTTTTCCTTGGTGTCTAATCACGTACTTACTTTGCTTAAGGGTTAATCCAGCCCCGATATTGACCACGTCGTAGATGCGGGACATGACCAACTGACGATTGAGCACGTTTTGTGCATCTACATTTCAGAAACTTAAATGAATTTTCAATTTTGACAACTCACACTAGAATGTACGACAAATTACGTATATACTAGACAAGCGATTATTGTTCTACTACACATACGAGTATAGTTGGCCACACGCATTTTCACACAGTACGTACAAGTACAGAGCAGCCATGCTCAACTATTTTACCTCAGGGCACATTTCAAATGTTTGTACAATTCTGCAGATCACAACAAAGTACCCTATATACAGTATATAATGAATAATAAGAAATCTCCAATCTTAATATAAGAAGATAGTGATTATTTCAAAATTATTACTATAATTTATATCACTACGAACTTAATTCTTTCACACAGATCAATTATAAGAACAATCTGTTAAATAACGTACGTACTATGAGCCCGTGGACTGGCTGTTGAATATGAAAGAACTACAGTATGATCTGAAAATATAATACAATACTAAAGCATATTTCGTCATAAAAGAAAACTAATACTCTGTTGTCATAAAAAATATTTCAAACGGGTACTAAATATCAAATACTCCTGAGTAAAAGTAGAGCTACGTATATTTTGTGCATGTAACATTATCATTGTTCTAAAATAAATAAACGCTTTGGAGAAAATAGTTGTTATCGAAGTCGCGGTGAGGAATTTTGAAACATATGGTTATAAAAGAAGATTTTCATGCCTATCGTTTTTTTAAATGTTTTTGATAATTCATTTCAATTCTGCACTTACGTAAAATTATCGCCTATGGTCGGGGTCATATTAGCTGTAGCCTCACTAGGTTTCTTGTTTTTTACGGACACCATGTACTCGTTCGTATAATGAAATGGTGAAAAAAATGTTTTAATTTTTTTCTACAGTTTATTTTTGTAAATTTGGAATACCTATTTATTAAACAGAATAAAATTGTTTCCATAGACCACTTTTATCTTCTACTTTATATACATATATATTACGAGTATATAGGTAGTATTATGTTTATTTTTTGTATAAATGTATAACATCCTTATTAATAATTATATTTTATATTTTAGAATATTGTGCTAATAGAAATTAAAAACACAAAATACTATATAACGGAAGCAAGTATTTAAATCAATTTATGTACAGTAAATGAAAATTACTCTGATATACATGTTCCATGAAAAATCAGTAGATATATTTGTTGGTATATTCAGGGGCGGATCTACTTAAGGGCTTTTTGAGCTACAGTCCAGGGCCCCGTGGATACAAAAGGCCCCCAGCTTCCATTGAAAACAATAGTTAATATTCTGACAAAAAATCTTTCTTACTACAGTCTAAGCCAGCGTATTACACCTATTAGTTGAGTAATTAGGCAGGCCCCTAAGTAGTATTAGCCCAGAGCCCCACAAATTCACGATCCGCCCCTGGGTATATTGATACATTTACAAACAGTACTACAAAACAAAATAAGTTGGATCAGGGGTATTCTCCCAACGCATTAATAAGAAACTCGCTTGTTCTTAGACCTACCAATTCAGAATGTTTCTGGAAACAGACTGTTTTATCAACATTGTGCAATTGTACGCAATATACATCGTACATCAAATACACGTCATTCATAACAAACAATTCAAGAATAATAGTAAAAATTACAAAATATTATATCCACAACTTCGGTAAAGAAAAAAAATGGATGTGTGATATATAAAACACAATAATCGAAAACATCGTTCACAAAAATGGTACGAAGAACTTTTTAGAAAATCTGTTAACAATATAAATATCAAATATATGCGTTTTTAAGCATCCTTACTCTTTAGATGAAATTTTCAAAAGGCAAACTGGTTTAAGTTTAAACTAGTATTTTATTTAATTTTTCATTTCCATGACTAAAGCATATTCATGTTCAATAAATTAAGCCATAAGGCTCAAAGTAAATAACATTCGGGGGGTCTAGGGGGGCGGAGCCCCTTTTGTAAGGCGCGCAGTGCCGAGTTTTTAAATTAAAACATTAGTTTTTAAACTGTTGTTTGAATCTAACAAAGTTTTCTGATTTCATAAGAGTGTCTAGGTTTTCAGATAATCTAAAACAATCTGATTTCATAAAGTAGTGTTACATTGAACTGTCCAGTGATAACTATTGTTAGAAGTTACAACCTTTTTAATATTTGAGACGACCTCTCCGCATGAATATTACAGCGCCGACTGTTTTTAGGGCAGTGCTGAGGTTTGAAAAAGGTTTTTGATTATCTCAATTTTAAAAGAATTATTAATATTCTTAATTTTGTTGAGCACTTCTGATTATAAAACGACAAGCATTGTAAAAAAAATACCACAGAAACCTATTTATGATGATCGTTTAGAAATATGTCTACTAGCCTCCAATAACAGTAAATGTTGAATAACTTGTCTTGTCAAAACCCCGATCTATGTATTTCATTCAAAAATCTTTAATAAGAACACACAAAGAATCTCTTCACGCCGCATTTGTTTGGACGTAGCTATTAAAAAAACGATACATGTGAAAAACGGTAAATGCGGAGTTGATAAATAGGGATTCCTCCTTATTTTAACAAAATTTTATTAAATACAACAAACATGTCTCACTTTTTGTATAATAAAACTTATCCATGTTACGTATGTCCATTTCATTGTATCGCATTACTCGAGTGCGCGCATACGTATTCGAGAAAACTTTAAAAATTATTTATATTTTCTATTAAATTAGGACGACATCTACAAACTGACGTTTATAACAAAAGGAATAAAGTAATCATTTTATGTGTAAAGAGGACACAATACTATTTTCGCCTGCTCTACTTCATTGGGGAATATTATTACAAAACCATTATATTCTCAAAAATTTGGATCAATAGATTACGTATGCGAACAAAATGTCTTTAGTATAATTTTACAGATGGCGTTCACGGTCCGTACTCACCACCGTTACCAAAATAATGCAACATGAATTCTTAAAAAACTTTATATATTCATGAAAAATACTTTAAATTATATTTCATGAATTATTAAAAATTTATATTTTAAATTTTATGTAATTTCTATTGATTCTCAGTTTGTTAGTATTTTTTATGACTAAACAATATTAGAATTTTTGCTTCTAAACATAGCGTTCGTGAACGCTTCGTGTGAAGACGCCATCTTTTGGTGGACGTTTGCGTATTTGCTTTCAATAAGAAATAAGTGAAACCCAATTAAGTGAAAAGTACTGTGACAGAGATGGGGCTCAATATTTAAAACATTTAGGTCTATTATTTCCTATTATTTATTATCACAGTTTCTGGTGTATGCGAATGAATGTCCTTTTCAAAACACCGCATCTGTCAAACGCGAAATGTTATTCTACTTCTCGAATATAGAGTTTCTACAACAGTCTCTTTTGATGATGTATTAACAAACCGTTCGCAATGGCTAGATAGATGATAAAATTCGCTGCCCGCATTGTTGATTGTTATAACCTTAATTATCTGTGCAATAATGTTAAAATATTTATTTCAGGTGCGGATATGTCAATATTCGATTGACGGACTTGTGGAATTTGGTAGTCGGAAATGTCTGGCGAAATGGCCACGAAAAAGCAAGTAAACGTGGACAACTGGGGAGTTTTCTTCCTGCAACGATTGAAACACTTTTTCAACCGCACGGACTACTGCGATCTGACCCTGCAGTTTCAAGACTTCGCCCATCTTAAGGTCCACAGACTTGTGTTGAACTCGTGCACCGAATACTTTGAACTCCTCGAGAGGACGTGTGAGATGTACGATGACTGCCTCATCATGCCGGACGACCTCCAAGCCGATGTCGTTGTACCAATCGTGAACTTTATGTATACAGGACATCTGGAATACGAAACGAGTCTATTCGATCGATTGTATTCCACTGCTCAGATTATGAATATGACAGTTCTTACAAAATTGTTGGACTCTCAAAAAGCTTCTTTGCCGTCGCCTTCAAAAATTCCTAAAACTGAAATTCTAGTAATGAATGATCATCTAGAAGATAAAAAACCATTCCTGAAACAGTCCACAAGTAACGTCAGTGGACATTTTCTTGGTACCGCCAACAAAAGGAATATTACCAGTCGAAAATATGGCCCTGGCCCTGGATTGAAGGAATCCAGGACTGTGTTCGAATCGAGTTCACCAAAACCGAAGATGCCCGACTCCTCTCGGCCGACTCGCTATGAAGTACCGGAAGAATTGGAAAATGACGACTTGTTTGAATCATCGTTTTCCAACATATCCTATGAAAGTCGGCCGCTCATGAAATTGCCAGCGAAAAAGGCTCTAGAAGGTTCTAGAAATATTTATGATGAGGCATCCAGCTCGAGAAAATTCGAAGAGCTGCGGAGAGGAGTGTCTTACAAGCGCCCTCGATCATCCTCGGATGACAATCCTGATGCCAAGCGTATCGATCAAGTCAACGAGTATGCCTACCAACAAAAATTGAGAACGGAATATATTCAACAGGATATGCCTTCCGATGATGATAACACCGAAATGTTTGATACCCTGCATTCCGATTATACCATCAAAGAAAAAGAGAAGGATCACTCTTTTTTCAATTACAATACTGACAAATCCCAGACACTCTCTGTGAAATCTGTTAGCAACAAATCAGGGTCATCACTAAACCATGCCAAAATCATCAGTGAAGTGCTCAAAAAGTATCCTCATCTTGTAAAAACTAACAAAAACATAAAATTGAAAATAATGACAGGCCCAAATAAATCTCAAGTTACGGATAGGAACCCAACTAAGAGTTATGTAATTGAGCAACCCAAAAATTTCACTGGGAACTTGTCAAAAGCCAAGAACTCGGACGGCGACGGCGGGGGACCCGGTTGGAGCTATGTGAATAAAAATATGAACTCGGAGTCTCTGGCGAAACTGGTGTCGCTCGGGGCAGAAAACACCAACGGGCCGTGGCTCTGCCTCATCTGCGGTACTCCCGGTAAAGCCTTGAAATTCCACAACTATTCGCGATATTACCGCCATCTTGTGGATGTGCATAAAGAGAAGATTTCAACGAATATTTGCGAACACTGCGGCTATAAATCCGGCAAACGAAATCATCTCCTGCACCACCTGTACACGAAGCACAACGTGCAGCCTCCGTCCACACACAGCTTTCCCAAATGCAACCAGTGTCCCTACATAGCGCTCACGGAAGCCTTCCTCATCAAACACAAGCTCTCCCACTCGGCCAATAGTAAATTCAGTTGTAACGTATGCAATGTTTCCTTTCGGGTGAGATCGCAACTTCTCACCCACATTCAATCGTCCGGTCACAAGTTCAGTCCGGACAGGAAGGTCTCTAACCAATGCATCTATTGCAACAAAATATTCCTCAGAGAGACGAACCTCTACACTCATCTGAAGTTGGCGCATAAGGAAATGGCCAGGAAAGATGGCATCATCGACAATTCTGATGAAGAAGATAACAATTTTGAATATGAAGATGCTTATGAAGAAATGGTTCCGTCGTATGAATATTCGGGTGGCCAGCGTGAAGGACGTGTCAATATCAAAGAAGAGTACGGTCCCGATGACATCGAGATTGCGTCTGACGAACGCATCAGCAAACCCATAATCAGAGCTCCTCAAAAATTACTTAACACCAAGTTTATCAAGAATGTTAATGATCAATTGAAAAAGGCTTACGGCTCACCCGTCAAGAAGGCAGTGCAACAGGACCCGGCTCGTATTATTCACCGTGCACAGAAGCCGAGTTCCGAGGCGGCGTCTTTAGGAACAGTAGTGAGCGGAATAACAAGTAGTCTTGGCCTCGTTGACCGTATTGTCGTTCTCAATGATAGCGAATACATTCTGCAATCTGATCAGGATGATTCGGCGCAGCACAGTGTCGATCATGTCCGGGTCGGGCTCGACGGAAGCTCTGAAGAATTCATCCTCTCCGACTTGACTGAAGATCAGTATCCTGTCCATCAGAATGTGGCAGAGGTCGCCAACACT
>JAPMAG010000471.1:0-15288 GCA_036584685.1 Rhyacophila sp. Rhy_31_5 | reverse complement strand
GCCGGTACCAAGTCATGGTTTCGCGTAATTACGCACGGTAATTAAAGTGTTAAAATAAAAAAATAAATATAATTCATTATTTTCTATTGCGTTTTAATTTCATTCAAACCGCAATAAAGATTATTCACTATCAGGCAATAGACGGACACGTTTACATCACTTGAGGTGTTAAGTGCATTTGTGCAAGGGATGTAGCACCGAGTTATTTTAAGACCGTGTAAAAAGAGAGTCGTGTACTCGAAAGAGGTAACTTATATATAAAAAATATTTATAAATTGAATATACATACAATTATTATCACAATTTCACTGCAAAAGATAAAAAAAATCTTGCTTCAGTGTAAATACCTTCAGTCATACTTCACATAAATGATACTTTAACGTCCGATCCAACATTCCCCCAACATAATAGACAACATGTTCATAAGACAAAATGGTTATTGGTTGCTTGTTCAGCCCTTATGCAAAAGAGTTTGGAAAGATAAATTAGTCCATCATAAACATTTGAATATACCCTGAATCCAAATATACAATAAGTACGTGTTAAGTAGTTGATGAAATATATATATGAATATTACGAGTAATTAAGCTATGGCACAAGTCAAAAATTATACATTCATTTAGTAGTAATTAAATTCAGTTGAGGCCATCATTTGGGTATCTATAAGGACACATGTAGCAACCATTGTTTCTTACAAAAAATGATATTAAATTTTGGTAACAGGTAACCCTCCCACAACACGGTTTCGCTCTTACATGATAAGAAAACTGTGGAACCCCCGTATAGCATGGCAATCTACAACACGGTTTGATTCTAACACGATTATGAAAATGCGGAAACCTTCGTAAAACACTGTATGATTTTTGTTACAAACATATACAAAATTAAGTTTTGTACCATGATAGTGTTTATGTAGTATTACCGCACTATTTCGTTTTTATGTTAAAAGATATAAGGTGATAAACATTTGGAAGTCAAAAATCGTCATTTCGTAGTAGCACAACTGTCTAGTAAAACTCATGGAGATATCGTACCTAATAACGAAAACTTGAACGCAATAACTGAATTTTATATATGAATGAAAAGACCAGATTTACGAAGTAGACAAAAGGAATAAATATATTAAATTTTAGAATAAAAAATCAGATTTTCAGCATTAAGATTGACGAAGTGACAACTTTGACAATGGCGCATTGAAGACCGCAGGACCAACGTTCCCTCAATTTTTTTCATTGTGTGTGCGGCCCATCAACTTATATGTGCGGAGGAAAAAGATACGATTGCGCAAATATGCATATTCATTCATATATAAAATTAACTAGTCACATAATGCACCACGAAATCATAAATTACATTATTCATGATATCTTTATTCAAAATACGTAACGTTATACGAGTAAGCATGTAGTGTTTCCATTTTGCGCACACATGTCAATGAAAGGAACCCGGGAACCCATCATAAAATATTAAAGAAAATATATACTTGCGCAAAACAAAAGTATGGTTACAAAATCCTTTCTTTTGAGATGTATGTGAAATTTAGAAACATCTGTGCGGCCGCACACACGCACACCTTAGAGGGAACGTTGCTTAGGACACGTAGATATAATTACATGATAAGACGGATGCATCTTTTTAATTTGAGTTCTTCTAAAACGAAATAAATATAGTTGTAAAATATTAACGGCAAGATATTCATTCAAACAGAGAAATATCTAAGTAACATAAAAATGTTGTACATTATATTCGCATTCAAATAAAGGTTCAGTAAGAACCTTCAAAGCAAAGCTTTCCATCACATTTGTCAACTAGTCTTGGAAGATACGCGGTCGGACTCACTTGCTACTTACAATAATTTTCTATAAATCGACACCTAGGTGTTACTCAAGCCTAAAAATTCATTTGTATATGTTTGGCTAGTTTATATTTTCCATCGGGGTCGACTTTCGTGGTGAATTTCGAGTATCGCGTGTGGTCATACGTGTCAGGATGGTTGTGAAATCCGAAAACTCTCCATATGTAGCCGTCTACGATGAATATTCTCATTGGGCAGGCGGTTTTGTGTTTCCGGAAATTGGCACAACGCCAAGACACCCTCCTCGTCATAATGTTGTGCGCCATTTCGTTGAAAATGTTGTTTTGGGCCACCAGTTGCACGGTTCCGAAGTGAGTGCGGATGTAAAACCAGCCTGAAATAACAAAGAAGTGGTCAATAAAAATAACGAACATTACGAAATCGCCGATTAGATTGTATTACAATATATTGATCTTCCATTTCATTAGTCGACATCTCCAAATAACCAGTTTTGAAATATTGACAAAAACAATATTCTAATTGTCACCATAAATCAAATATTATTGACAGATGATGATAAAACTTTGAGTAATTAGTCATACAAAAATAACGCCAGATGCAAAGTGTCCGTAAAAAAGTAAGACATTTAGAAATATCGTAGTGAATAAACCAGAGAATATTAAAATGTCGGTTAATAATTTACTAGTTTATCGGCATTATCTTTATTCGGTGGCATATTGGAATAATCTGAGTACTGAAATATATAGAATGCAACATCTGACATATAACTGCATATTTAACTCAAAATTTTCATTTTTCAGAGTTGTCTCACTAATGAACTGAACGATAAATATGTCCGGATGAGGGGTGGACTACGAAAGTAAATACGAGCTTTATTAATAAAAATAGAAAGAGATAAGGCCCGTAGGAACAGGACCGAAATATTTAATAAACTGAGTGATGAAGAATGAGAAAACCAATGAGCTTCACTAAATATTAAAATTCAACGGAAAATTTATAATTTATAAAGAAATATTAGGGTTACCAGTAAGTATTTGCAGTGTTGTTGGAGTAAATCGAAGAAAATCCAGACAGTTGAAGAATTTGCTTGTAGACTTGAGTTCCCTTGGTGAACATGACCAGTATAGACACTGAGTACGTATAACAGTAATGAAAATTACGTATCACATACCGTTTCTAATTTCATGCCCCTGGTGAACATGACCAGTATAGACACTATGTACGTATAACAGTGATGGAAATCACTAAGTACGTATCACAGTGATGAAAATCACTGTGTACGTGTAACGGTGATGAAAATCACCCCTGGTGAACAGTACAAATTCGAAATACCTGGAGACAAAGTGTTTAGATACCACACGATTTTTACTTCAGAAAATAAAATGGTTTGTTTACCAAATGCACATCATAATATATTGAAAGGGATCAAAAAGCAGGGTGACTGAACGTTTTTGTTTATGGATCTGCAGACAGTATTTGGAAGAGAGGTTTTCTGAACAATTTGTTCGTCAAATTTGGAGAAAACCCTTAACAATAACCGAAAGTTATTTATAAAATAGACCAATACTCAACTAGAATATATGCGGAAATAGGAATGAATGAATATGATATAATATAAAAACAACTTAGACCCACAGAAATTTATAGTCAAGAAACTGAAAGTTCAACACCCGACTCCATTTAATTTCACAGCGCAAGAAATAGAATAAAACCAATGATGTCGCTTATTCAATGAACATATTTTCTATCACCCACAGTGAGTAGTGTCTGTATGCTTAATTTTAATTTCGAGAACCGCGAGTTCGAATTTGATAGCGAAATAAAAAATTACTTGTATCTATTTACACACTTTGATACAATCTAGTGGCGATCAACTTCAAGTAAACTATGATGTAATATTAAATATCAAAACTAGCAGTGGTAAACCATTCAATCCCTGTGTTGTTCTTTAATTTAGGCAAACGTTTCATATTTCTTAAACTTATTAGTAAAAAAATAACATTGAACACGCCTAATCCTGAGAAGGTATTTCTCTGAAAAAAGGTCTGTAAACATACACTTATTTTTGTAAGGGTATATAATATCGTTTGCTTATGAGAAGAATTGATGACTCAATTTTGTACATGACCACGTCCCATTTTATAAAAGTTTTAGCTGCTCTATAGCTCTCCAGATCAGAAGATTGTATCAATAGATAATTCGGTTGTCAGATAATTGTAAATAAAAGTATATTTCTTTAAATAAGTCGAATAAAATATACTTACGTATGTATGATAGCACGACGATGTGTGTTTATAACGGTTCATATGAATAGCATCAATTCAAAATAAAGCTTTTTACTTCACAAAATCTAAAGCTGAATTTCTATTGAAAATTTGAATTAAAAGGAATTAAGCCAAAAATGCCGAATTATTATTATAACTCGGCATTTTTGGCTTAATTCCTTTTGACAGAACGTGTCTTAAGTTGTGTACATTGTGATTCGCAAATAAAAGCAATACGAAAAATTGAGGGTTACGCCCTTTTACCTAAACAGGGTCAATATAAAATCGAAATTTCATTTCACAAAATAAGAGTGATGCCGATGGTGAACCTTACTAGTTTTAGCAAGACACTCGGTAGGGAAGCCGTGGTCACATGGCTGGTGCAAGGGGTTAAATGACACTGAGCTATTATATCAAATCGCTTTTACCAATAAGTTCTACTGGCAAACATGACAGTCGTGCAAGGAATCAATTATATAAATGAAAATGATTTTCACACGAGGTTCACAATTCTTCATAAGTCCGTTTAATGTTTGGACGTTGCTAATGAAATGTATTTATAAGGAATAAGAAGAATAAAACGATAATGATGTTTAACTACGTTTATTCTCACAATAATAAAAACAAGTCATCAAACATTAATTTAATAATATACATTGGAAAGGAGTTGTATTGTGGAATTTTGACCCCAACGACCAGCAAAAAAATTACACCTTTCTAAAAAACAACTTAAGATGTTTTTCACTTTTAATTTTCTAATACAATAACAAATTTTTTATCATTTTATTTTCCGATTTTTTGCTTTTAGGCCACAATCTTCCTACGCCTCTGTAAAACGACATCGAACTCAGTGCAGCGAAATATTTTTTCTCCTATAATCGTATACTTATTTATTGCATTGTACAAATAGCACACGTGGCTTAAGATTTTTTTTAATAAGGGGTCGTCCATAAACCACGTAACACTCTTGAGAGGGAGGGAGGGGTGATCACAAACGTCTACATAGCGTTAGAAAGGAGGGGGGGGGGGGATAATTTTTTAATGTTACGTAACACTTTTTCCTCTCAAAAAGTGGATAGGATATGATTTTAAATTGCATTTCTATTTAACCTCGTGTCGAACATAATGTCACAACTTGGTAAATTGTGAAGTTTTAAGCCAAAATAAAAGCGAAATATGTTTTTAAAAGTATGTTATATGTTACTTTATCATGACATTGTTTTTAATTACCATATATTTGCACTTTTATATTTAAACTCATCCAAAATTTTCTAGCACACTACGTTTTAAGTTGTGCGAGTTAACCCACTTCTGGCACTCAATCGGTTGATATGGAAAGTTACGTAACTTTTCAGGAAGGAGGTGGGGTCAGCCCGAATCTCCACGTAGTGTTACACGGAGGAGGGGAGGGTAAAGAAGTAAGAAAAAACGTTACGTGGTTTATGGATGACCCCCAATGAGCGTTTTAATACCTGTATGTAGGCGTTAACTCGAACTGTACATCGATATTGAATTTATTGCGAATAGTCTACAATTCAAATGCATATAACTTTGATTTAATTAAGTAGGGTTAAAAGAAACGATTGTCATGGCAAATCAAGTAATACTAGTTTGTCGTTATACTGGATAAGTTTCAGACTTTATAAACGTTGTTTGAACGATACTACTTTTTTAATAATGTTTTTTAAAAAAATTCAGGCAATTGTAACTATACGTAATTTTCGGTATGACTGCAAAGCTAACGTTCAAACACAGCAGTATGGTTGGTCACTTGTAGTGCGAAATATATAACTGGCCAGATAATTAAATTGTTCAAATAACACTATTTTCAGGTTTATTAAGTTTGAAAACCATTACTTTATAGTGTATCTAGTTGCGGAGCCATGTCGTAAGCGGTGCAAACAATTATAAATTTATCTAGACTCGTACAACACCAATTCGAATGATTGCCTGAAGTAAAAAAAAATGTATTTTCACATACTTACACTAAATAAATAAACACACCATAAAATACGTAAGAATTTATTTAAGAATGTATTGTATAGTATAAAACAATACGTAAAAGACATTAAGTACATAATACAAATGTTATCAAATTATTTTTTTTTATTATTTAATCGGTATCTACTAAAAACAAAAGGAACTATTTGCTTAACATTTGAGTCAATGCTAAAAACTTATTTGATAATAGAAAAAAAATACACAATAATTATCACATTGAAATCAAATCGATGGATTAATGCACATGTCGTAAAACTGTGTTTTATTAAATAATTAATTGTTTTAAAAGTAAACAATAAAAATACTTGAGTAACATTACGTGTACATACTTTTTAATTTTATTCAGAAAATTAAATACTAGGATTCACAAATACTTATTAGTATACATATTAATACATTATTTTGTTATTTACAGCACGTTAATAATATTAAATACATTTTACTGAGATATAATTTGACTACTGACCATTGTCAAACATTACACGAGTAACAAATAACTATACTTGTAGGACATTTAAAAATATAGTAAAATTAAAAATAATACTAACGATCGATGTTATAAATAAATATCGTGATTTTTAGTAATTCCAAAAAAATACTTTTTTATTATTATTTATATTATGAAATCAATGAAATACCCTACTTGGCAAACAGTTAGATCATACAACCTTTACAGCGCAAAATGTCGGCGAGTGTTATTATGCCATATGGGCAGGGGGGTGTGCTGCAAGGGGCTTACGCAGGCCTTTTGTTAATATTTATTCAATCACGCCAGTTTTTAGATATTGTTTTGAAAAAAGAGATACTCTGTATTGCAACGACAGTTTGTGTATGTATGCAATATATGTATAAATCTGTACGTGAGCGGAAACCTACACTATGTAAAAAAAAACACTTTTACTATGGAAATTGAAAGTCGTTTTGGTGTTGCTTCCCCCGGATAATATTATATACAGCGTAGTGTAATATTCCTTTCGTTATATTCTTATCTAGTACAGTTACAACATAATTGGGTATATCACCGGAAAGAGCATCACAAGATATGCTACACTATGTCGATATCTCAATTTTGTCAAAAATTGATATGGTGTAGATAACCTCCCAGGTACAGACCTATGCATCACAAGAACGCAATGCTATTCGTTTGGTGTTGTTGAAAATATAAATGATCAAAGACGATTTATGTATAATAGAAACATGGAAGTTTGGCAATAAAAATAGTATTTCTTTATCAGTCTTGGAACTTTTGCATATTAATGTAGGTAAGTAATGTTTTAGTATTGATATTAATTATTTTACCGTAATTACCGTATACTACACATTCAAATATATTGTATTATAAATAAGTGTAATACGTAAAATATGATTGCTTGCATAATTATTGCATAAAATTGTATAAGAATGATAACATATTCTCCGTCTTCCCGGAACAAAGCGAACTCTGATGTTTAGCGACCTTTTTGTTAACATTTTGGCAGCACCCCTACATATAGACGACGTCACGGATTCATACAACTTTGCGCATCGCATCATATCTTTATGTAATCATCTTACCACTATTATTAAAATTTTCTAATAAAATATTACAATATCATATTCGTGTGCATAACTAATTTCTTATAATATTGTTTTTATACATATCGAGAAATAGAGAACTGTATTACTGAAAATCTCATATATAC
Source organism: Rhyacophila sp. Rhy_31_5 (assembly GCA_036584685.1). Lineage (NCBI taxonomy): Eukaryota > Metazoa > Arthropoda > Insecta > Trichoptera > Rhyacophilidae > Rhyacophila > Rhyacophila sp. Rhy_31_5. Next base: position 7,525 of record JAPMAG010000471.1, on the reverse strand, counting down.
AAAGCGTTACAATAGTACAATTTCATTTTAAAATCATTGAATAATTTTATTAAATTATTATAGAATATTTTAAGGTTTGGTTGTTACGAGCGTTCTCAGCTCGCACACATTATTGATATTGTGTTCAAGGCGAACCTTTTAGCAAACTTTTCAGTTCTGTACATCTCTAATACTAAAAAAAATTCGTGAATAAACACCACAAAAGTGAACGTAAAATTATGTTATCTTCAATGATTGTGAACATTAAAATAGTTTGTGATTGCTTTCCCATTCGTATATAGCTTTGCTTTGCATCCGCTGTATGATTTGTTACACTGCCAACGACTTAGTCCGTTTTTATATGAAGAATGTTTGACATATCTGAATGGGCCGATTTCAATCACAACTCCGCCTCTGTTGGAGTCTCGAAATCTAGCTACTGCAAAAGAGAAAAAAAAAGTGTTATTAACGAAACAAATGTTTAGAAGATGATTAACATTTTTACAAACATAATGCTTCATAGCGTAATTTTTTTATATTGTTAGTATATTATAAAACTATCTATCTAATAACAATTTTGTACGTCAACTAGCAGATCGTTAGCTCGATCAAATAAGACCGTATTAATATAACGATTCGGTTGTGTTTGTAGAATTAAATTGATAATAAGAAAGAAGAGAGAAAAGTCCCGGCCATATCCAAAATATATGGGCTATGTGGAGTTCAGATTTGACACTTGAAAAGACTTATACTCAATACATATGAGCAACAGTTTTGTAGAGAAAAAGGTTTAATTATGCATATACATATATATCTTCAACTAACACATACCGGTTCGATCTGGTATTTCTTAGGAATTTTGATACTGCGCAAGCAAATAAAATACACGAGACATTTTAAACGCATTTAATACTGATTACCATGAAGTCACGATTACTGAATGTAGAACTTATAACATTAAAAATTCGTTCAAAAGAAGGACCGTAATCTGCATTCCCCACTGTATGCGTAGAGCCAGGGGTGAGCTGGACAATACTCGAAGAGACTCACGCGACCGACCTATTTGTTAAATTTCGTTTTTGATAAAAAAAATATTACAACATTAAATCAGTACTTAAGTACAAATGTATCGATAGATCGTGTAAAGATTTCATTATCACTAAAAATTCTTGTTTATAATAAAAGAGACAACCGATGTTAGATATATATTGATTTCAAAAATTTGTGAACGATGCTTTCAACGATTATTATTCATACTTGACACGTACCCATTTTTTCATTTTATTTTACGTTTGGTTTTGCTAGGAACAGAACCTAATATTTATTAATTAGTACTATCACTTACTAGTAGAACTTCAATTTCAATAAATCCTTATAACTGTGTAAGAGTGAGAAAAAACACTGGAATCTCTGCACTTAACCTCTTCTTAATGTATTTGTAGCCGCTCCTTTGTTGCATTGAGAATAAAGTCTCCCGCAATGCATCAACAGCGCACTAAGGATTGAGTTTATACGTTACGTTAATATGACGGTTAGCTCAGAAATAAATTGACATTATATTATTTTTAAATAAAAAATTCACTGATATATTTCTTAGTTAGTATCTAATAAATAAATTGGTTAACAAACGATTAACAGTATTGCCAGTAAATTATGAATAAAAAATAAAGCAATAAATTTAAGGCAGTTATTTTTAAAAAGTAACGATCATGTTTTATATCAGTAACAAGAAGCACGCCAGAGAAAGATTTTTTGATTTTACGTTATAAATTTGGGTTGTTGCATGATTGCGCATTTGAAATTATTTGATTCTTTTGTGGCAGGTCTTCTATCTCTCTGCCGCTGATGTACATGATTATTAAGTAAAAATTGTCATCAATAAATTATTTCTTCATATTTTAAACTTCCACGTACATGCTTCTCTGTTATAGATATTACACATTTAAAATATTACAGTTAATAATACATTTCATTTTGGAGCACACTTGAATATTGCATGATTCAATATTAAAATAATAACGTTACGTGTAAATTTGAAATCCCCATTTATTTTGTAAAGAAACTTAATGAACAAACAACATAGATACAAAACAATGAAAAAAGTACAGGAAATAGATATTTTTAGCCAATTGATGTAACGATATTTTTAATAGTAACAGTCATTTCGGAACTATTTTATTAATAAAATTCGGAAGAATTTGCTTTGACTAAAAATATTGTACATCACAATAAATATAAAAATATTATCATCTTATAATCCATAACCGAACGATAAAAACACACCAATAACAAGGTTTCGTGATTTCAGTTACCAGGAACAAATCTTGTAGTAAAATAACACGAATATTGCTTTATTTAAGTTGATAAAACTTCAACAAAACACCTATATTAGGTGTTAAAGTAATATATAAATAGTATTAAAATTACATTTTAAATGCAAAATAAAGGATACATTTTTACAATAATATTATTGAACGATTGTAGTTCAAATCTCGAAATAAGCAACCAAAAAAATGTGTACATAGTATATTCTCGATTGCTAAGTGTGGTTTGTCGATACAGGAATTCAATATTTTTTTTATACAACCTCGGCCAAAGTCGCAATTGTATTTGAATGATATGTTTGAAGCTAGGGATGAGGGAGATATCTCGAGGCCAACATTTTACAGCACAAAAAATGTCGGCAAAAAAAAACACTTTAGGGGTCGTTAGAATACGATTCATGTGGTCCGCGGTTTCAACGTATGAATTGTACAGATAGCATTTTTAACTTCAGTCGACAAAAAGATAAATAGATTGACGATGCGTGATGACTTTTTTTAAATAAAAGAACATCGGCCAACGAAAATCCAAAAATGACAGTATATTAAATTCTAGGATAATTTGTAGCGATATCAGAGAATGACTAAAACATAAAACTGATTTAAAATTATGAAAATGATATCTAAGTTTTAGAAAAAACCAGTCTCACGTGGTAAATGAAATACAAATTGATGATTAGGATTATCTGTACTTTTGTATTATCCCGGATACTCGCGAGTATATAGTATACATTGTCGCGTCTGATTTTTTTTATTACAATTGAGCGATTGAAAATGATAAAAATTGCAAAATTAAATGTGAAAAAAACCAGTTTCACATTTCACAAATAAAACTATGAAGATTTTTTTTTTATTATATTATATATTGTTATATTAAAATAAATTCTAGTGAATAGCACCTTGTGTATATTATTGAAAGACTGACATGGGCAATATATTTCTTTCTAATTAACAAACATTATAACATCATGTAAAAGCCGATATTATACAATATGTATTGTATAGAAAGTATTGAATGCAATGGCCAAAGGCGAAACATTGAATAAGTTTAATTTAATCAAAGTTTTTTCAGTCCATATGCCACAAGAATTACAATGAAAAATATACTAAAATTCAACAAAACTTAAAATTAACAACGAATAAACAATAGAAAGACAATAATTTCCATCAATTTAATATTAAAATTTTTAAATACAAATGGTAAAACACAACAATTTAGAAAGACACTAACAATATATAAAATATACTAGATATATTCAACAAAGTTAACATGCGTATATACCAATTGAATAATATAAATATTTATAATTATAAAATATATAGATAACTATATTTATAATAGTTATTGAATAAATTTCATAAAAATAAACCAATGATTTAGATACCCTAAAAAGTATTATAGTGTAAAAGTATTAAATCTAATCATGGAACAATAACCATTTATTTCCATAGTACGAGTTCCTCGTACATAACAGTACAAATTAACGCCAAACATTACCGAAGGATATTCTTCAAACAAGTCGGTATATTTTCACGATAAGCCAAATATTGGAAAAAGACCCTGTAGTTTATAGTACCAATGTATTTCATAATACATTCTCAGGTTGTATTATAGATGATAATCTTATCAGTTTAAAATTAAAAGAGGCCGCATGGGTCTGTCAAAAAATATAAACTATCGTAATGCCACGATCGATTACATAACTCTCTGCCTATAATAATATTGTATTATTTGATAGAACCGAGCCTACTTACAATGATTTGCTATTATATTTTTCGTTCGTAATTAAAATACGAACAATTTTGGATCTTAAGACGCCGATTACGATTCAGGTAAAAAAGCAACTGTGAAAAAACCTCTTTCGTCAAACTAACTAGACCAGCGTTTTCCAAACTATGGAGCGCAAGTCAATTTTCGGTGGGGCGCCACAAAACCTTGAATGTCAAGTATCTCTGAAAAATGCGCCGAGCAAGGGTATGCCATAGGACCTATTTATCCTCGCCACTGAGTTGGGCAATTGTTGAATATAACTGTACACAAAAACAGTATTAAGTATTTTGAAAAACACAGGAGCTTGAGATAAACCGTGACACCATGGATGTTTGTATTATAATATTGTATATTCTGCCATGCAGGCTACCTGATTCATTTAAAATATGACTAATTGGGACTTTTATATTTGCAGATAGAAAATATACGAGTAATATTTAAAATGCTTGGACGTGATTAAATAAGTATTTATAGGTCAATAATAAGTTTTTAATGAATTGTTTCATTCATTGCATAGTTTTTTTTTATATAATAAATAGTTTATCCTTATTTTACCTTCAGACTTAGATTGAAAATATATCGTTATACCCAACTAAATTCTACATATATTTATTGTAATCATTTACTATCGGAAGACGACTAATAATTGACTTAAAAACTATTTCAATTGGTAATGCTATAGACATAGATATATAACTACACCAATTTTACCTGTTTCAATAAACGTACACTTTATAACCATAAAGAAATAAAAAAAATCAATTGGAAACCGTATAAAAGGTGAACCGTAAGTATACATAACCGCTTGGGAACAAAAAGGAAAACGTTTTGACGTATTCACGTAATTTTTTTCAAAGGCAATGTACGACTATTAATTATATTTTACACTCAAGAACGATAATGTGAAATGTTAAAATATTTTTTTAAGTTTTTAGTCATGTCACCATTCACATGTAAAATAAAAAAGGCGTCAATGAAATACAACAACCGACGTGTCTAGTTACAAAAAGCGATATAAACACATTTTGTCAAAATCAAGAAAAAAATACGTTCGCATTGTACGCACAATTTTAAACTATCTGTAAAAACTGCATGTTCCAAAATCGAATATAAACATTTAAAAAAAATTAAAAACGAAATGTTCCTCCATCCGAATATTTAAAATCTGGTTGATTTCATGTACATTTGAATATTTATCTCGCTGTAAAGTTTATCAGCTAATAAACGCCGTTATTTTGTTCTATTTTAAACATTGAATACGACGAAAATAAAGAATTTTAAGATAAAACAAAATTTGACCTTGAAACAAAGAAACATCGTTTGCTGACAATAATGAAATGTGCTTATATCGCTTTTTGTAACTAGACGCTTCAACTCGCAAATTCGTTAATTAAGTCTGATTCCCTATTAATGGGCAACATCTCGAGGAATGAATATGACCGCAAATAATATGATAATGGCATGCAAGCTACTCGTACGTTTTGCGATTAAGTTTAGTATTAATATTAAAATTTAGAACGTTCCTTTGCTGTTATATAAAGCGTTTACTTCGCTTGACGAAAAATATTGCACAATCGCCATATATTTCAATGGATTATTGCATTTCATAAGTCGTATAGTACGAATAATAAAGGCGTACATATACATAATAGGGTTGATATGTACATAGGACCACTGCAATATAATAAATATTATAGAGCAGAAATGATGACTATGAATATCTTGCCTTCTGCGAGTTGCAATACAACATACAGAAGTTATTTTAGATATATTCTAAAGCAGAGTTTCCCAACCGGTGATCCGTGGACCAATGCCGGTCCGCGAATTTTTTTGCCGGTCCGCGAGAAATTAAGTAAATTAAAAATTAGCAATGACTATTTTCAATGTTGGTTACTTTGGGAAACACTTTCCATTCTTTTAAGCGTTTAAATAATAAAAAATATGCTTTAGAATCTACATAATGAAGAAAAGTGATGTAGTTTGGACCGGATAACTGATGTACGACAATTTCTATCGAAATACTTAGGTTCAGATGTATCTTGATAGTTCGCCAGTCCGCAACATAATTCTATCATTTCTGCCGGCCTGCGAGTGTGAAAAGGTGGACTACCACTGTTCTAGAGTACTTTTACGACTACAACGATACAGTAGAATTATTTGTACCGATAATCGAACCCGGACGTGCCACCTGCTTCGCTGGATCAGAATGAAATATTTTCTTAATTGTGGCGATGTATTTAGTTGAATTTAAAAAGCAACAAGCGTGGAATGGCGTTGCGCAGTATGCGCTATTGGCCTCGGCAAATGTTGTAACAATGAAATGAAATCAGCGTTTTTTTAAGTATGGGATAGCAGGCAAATTTCTCTGATTTCACCTAGAGACAACGTGTTAAGTGTTATATTTTTTTTTAAAGAACACGTGTTCATTAATCAGTAATATAAAATAAAAACTGACTATATTTTTGTACCCATGTCTCAGTATGAATTTATAAATAATTTTGTAATATAAATAAAATACAATATTTAACATAAATATACGCTATGGGTTATTGAATTGTGGACAATGGTTGTGAACGGTCATCGACTTCACAATTAACTCTTTGTCCGTGTAAATTTTCGCTCTGCAATGCGTCTGATGTCTCTTGACGCAGCGCCATAGAATCTGCCCTCTAGGGGTGATTCTTTCTTTCTGGAAACGGTATCCATTCTTCAATATAACCCTGTTTCCATGCCTTGATATTCCGAATGTGGGAACTGAAAAAAATATAAACGTGATTAATTCTCGTCCCCATTTTTGTTATATGAATGATAATGAAAACACAAAAAAAAATATCAGGTACTCATACCACCCTTTTTGTATGACCTTATCTATAAAAACGATGTATTAGAACAATATGCAAAACGCAAGGGTTCTACATATTTATATAATACTAAATGCATGTCTGGGGAATAACTCTAGAGACGATTTCTACGAACGAAATCGCATCTTGAATCATCTTCCTATGCGAGAGCACCATTACATTTTAAAATACGGTTTTAGTGCTATTAACTCTTTCTTTACGGTGATGTCCAATGCCTGGACATGTAAGTATTATATTACGGACCACCGGCATATACGTGCGTGTATATTGTATTGCACTGTGTATTGTTCGATTGATGTCGATTCCTAATGGTGCAATGGCAAGCCGATTATGTTAATTCAGTTATAGCAGGGTTGTTACTAATGTTGTAAGCTGAATACTGAAATGGATATACTTCAAAGTAATTATTCTCAATTTTCAAATATAACTGTAGACCAGTATCTATCAAACTTTTTTACTTCACGCTACATTGTTAAATGGGATTTGTTCCGCGGTACACCAAATAAAAATGTCTTAAAACAGGAAATGTACCTTATTAAAATGATTTATATTCAGTGGTTTTTTTTTCTAAATTATTAATTTCTACATCACGG
>JAPMAG010000468.1:0-15296 GCA_036584685.1 Rhyacophila sp. Rhy_31_5 | reverse complement strand
CCGTGTTTACACGTACATGAGACCAACTCTCGCAATAAGTTTCGCAAGTTTATTGGTGCTGTATTCGGACCTTTTAGCCTTAGGTTTTCTATGGCGCATTTCGGGGACTAAACAATCGCGCCATTACAAATCGCAAATGATTTCCTGGCCTAACTACGGAATCCAACGAATTCCTAATTCAGGAAAGGACAGATACAGAATACGAAGAGAAGAAAATATAAAAATTCTATATGCTAATAGATGATAATACAACTAAATATTATTTGAATTAATATTTATTTTTTATAGATAACATATAAAAATTGTAGTCATTTCTGGTAACATTGGACCACTTTTTTTGTTTTTCGTGATATTTTTTTTCTAGAAACAGTCAGCTGCAACTTATTAAATTATTTGGTGTTCTTACTACTACAGTTAATTAGTTTTGGTTTAAAAATTTATGAAAATTACTAAAATACTGTTTTTATGGGTGGTCCAATTGTATATTGAGTATTGAGTAACGTTAGACACTAGTATTTTCGATTATCAAATTACTTGATTTTGAACTGAATAATCTATCTGGACAATAATAAACTGTACTTTTTTGTTATAAAATACATACTCACGCTCGAATATGTCCAAAAATACGACTTGGTGTCGATGCACTTGTTTTGAACAAATATTTTTTTCTCTTTTTTATCTTACCATAAAAAATATGTATATATGTGTAGCTAACATAAATAACATATAAAAAAGTAATAATCATTCCCCCACTCCACACACAAGAAATCATCTTCAATGAGATAGCCCATTCTTGCAGACTTGACCTTTATAACTAGGGTAATATCCAGTCATGATATCTCTTTGGACTGGCCATATACATCCAGTTTTTTCAAAATTATTTTTTCTATGTTAGCTTTGGTTATCTGTTCTTGAAATAATGAGCTTTCGTAACTTACAATACATAATTGAACTATAATTTATAGGGAGTGATGATCAATCGAGTTTTCAAACAGAAAAACAACTTCAATCATTAGGACTAAATGAATCGGGAGGCAGCTTCAAATCCACAATATTCGGGTCCAAGATCCATCAGGGTTATTTGCGATGGCAAGTTGAATTATTTTTGTTGCAGGCAATCTTTTTCTTATTTTCTGAGCTCTTTTTCTTTTTTTTTAAATTCTATCCAGATCATTCTGCAGTGATTGTTGAGTCCAATTATTCTTGGTACCATATTTTCATATTCCAACTAACGACATTTACAACTTTTTAGGCAAATTGATATTCTAGAAACAGTCATTTTTATATAAGTTTCTGACTTTTGAAGTAAAATAATTAGTTATTTTGTCTTTATATGACAAACAGCTTCAATTGAAAAATCAAAAGTAACACGGAACAATCAAAAAATGTATTATATAAGTTCTCGTGTAACTTTGGACATGTCCAAAGTTACCCTGAATCACGTCAAATCATAACCTCTTCACAATTAAACAAGATATTGGTTAATAACAACATGATTTAGTAATATTTTTACTTGTCAGTTAAGTATGAAGATTAAAATAATGGTTATGAACAAAACTTACCTTCTTGGAGCACTGGAATAATGTTATAATAATGAATTGAAAACGACCTATGAATTTAGAAGACCGCTCTCGCCATTTTAAATTTCGTTTTTGAAATAATTCCGCAGATATATAAAGTTAATCAGGTTAACTATATATAAGAAATAGACTGGTCTGTTCAGAAAAACAATTTTCAGAATGCTCCCTCTTATCAGTCGGCAGAAAAAATTTAAATGAACTTACTCAGGTTTTGTCCAATGTTATATTGAAGTCCAATGTTACCCGAATTGACTGATGTGAGATGAATTATTATAAAAATGTAAACGAATAAAAATAAATACACAACATCTAATTTTTCAACATAAGTATAATCGTATTCTTCAACCTGATTTGGAAGATTTAGGAGTGAAATATCAACCTCTTAGGATCTTGATATTTCAACACTTGGACATCAGTATCTTCCGCAACCATACCGAGGGATCATAACAGTGGAATGGATTATAGATATATGAAATGAAGGAGTTCATGGAAATGAAACAATCGATTTTAACTACATGTAATAAATTTATTTACTGTTATGTACAGATGAATCTATTTGAATATTTTGTGTAAATTGGTTTGACAGGGTGATTTGCCATAATAATAGATGACTATTTTCGTAAACAATAACACATATAATTTGCAAGTGATGACTGTTAGAAACATTTCTTTATAGCTCTGCTTTCCAACATTTTTTTTCTTAATCAATTGTGTTTAATGGTAATACTTGATTATCGCTGATGGCGCACAATTAGTTTTTTTTCCTTGAGAAATATGATGCCTCTCATTTAAATAAATCTAAACAAAAATATAGTTACTGTACTCGTACGCCCGTTACTATTACTGCGTTAGGCGCTAAAAACAAAATCCTGGCTGTTCCATTCTTTTTATCAGGTATTGAATATTTTTTTTTCTTTTCGAATCCAAAGTCTTTCTAGCTAGAGTTTTTAGTGTATGCCATCATCTCGTAGTTCAATATAGCCAAGAAATGTTTTAATATGGCTAAAGGCATTGCGATTACAATACTTAAATATTGCACCAAATTCGCTTCAGTTAGTTGAGTGAGAGTTTACTCAATTTGAAAAATATGTGATTCAAACCTAATGGCGGAAAGCAGTTTACAACAAATAATTATACTCAACGGTGACTCCTAACTTTTTGAATTTTTAATAAATAGTTGCTGCACAGAAGCAAAAATATACTATCAGTGTATTCTTTCTAATGTCTTTTTTTTATCATTTAGAGTGATTTTTTTGGTTGTATACAATAAATATACGACGAATAAATATAAGAAAAAATAGAAGGAATTATTTTGGAAAAAACTGCTTTCCTTTGCAATAAAAATAATTTCATATAACCTATGATAAATTTAGAACTCTTCCCTTATCGATATTGCTTCTGGTCCGCTAGATGAATGAAAAGTAATATCAGTTTTCAAAGACATCGATTTGATTTATTCAAAGTATAGGCGACATACTTTTAAAGTAATTAAAGGATAAGATATAATACACATGTTAAAAATATTGATCAGTACCTTAAAATTAGCCATTTATTCTACTCGTTTTTTATACATATAGATTGTTGGTCATATTTTAATATTTTCTTCAGGCGTCAAAAATGTATCACCCTGCTCTGTAAAACATAAAAATAAATTTCTTTTCCGCCGCCAACCAACTGAAATAATAACTCAGTATTTAATAGTACAAAGAGTAAATTAAAACATCTAGCTATTACGGATGGTCCAAATGATTAACTTCGTTACACGAGTGTTTCGTGAATAACTTAAACAATCATATAATAATAATTTTACAATGAATTCTATTGGTGCCGTTTCATATTTTATGACATGTTATCTCATCATATAAACATAATTTTATTGGTATTATAAACCGTGTTGCCGCAGTGCAGTTGTGCATATTTTCCAGTCGCGTTTTTAGATTATCTTAACTAGATTTTTGGAAGTTACGTTTACTTGCTACCCGTAACAAGTTTTCAATGCAATTTACGACCGCAGGCTTAAGTGACATTTGTCAAGTGAATTTATTTTTGATATTTTATCAATTGCATCTATAAAAGTACAAATAACAATTTTATAATTTATACTTAATCAACATTTTATCGAGGATTTATGTTTATGAAATTTTGAAGTCATCATGAACTTGGGAGAGGAAGTATTCAACTCATTAAATTTGTCTAGTGCAAAAGAGGTTTTGACCCGTTCACGTTTCCATGTTTTAATTTGAAAAAAAAAAGAATGTTGCTAGTATTGATACCATTATAATCAAATACGTCGCCATTCTGAAACGTTGATGAAGTATAAAATATTGATTTGTTAAAGATGGCTTTAATAATTAATTATTCAATATCGTTTGCACTCGTAATGTCTGGCGATCGCTTTAGTGTGATAATTATTTATAGCCACCCCGAAGGCTGCGTGTGTCCGCTGAGTGGAATTATTCCCGGAAGTCTCGGTAGAACAACTATCTTGCCGTTGCGATGAGTCTATAACAGAGAATTAATAAATTAAAAAATGGCAGATGAGTTAGAAAAAAGAATGGACAGTGAGTCTTCAAAATATTACATCAACGACTCTCTTATAGAAAATAAACTAATTATGTGCTCTGCAACCTTGTCTTATCCATTGTTCACCAACTTTTCCTCCAGAATTCCATAACGTGACGTACACGTATGTAAAAATATGTATCATGGTGTTTCTCACATTTTTGTTTCTGGAGAACTATTTATTCAATATAAATCAAATTAAGCTCCAAAATGCACATATACTAGTTACATACGTATAATTAATTGTCGTTTAAAAAAATATGTGCAATTTCATGACCTCGTTTCATCCCGGAACATTGGTATATTTGTCATTTTTGCAAGATATTATATCGTTCTTCTAGCCATTCATTGATAGTTTCAACAAAACATTTGTTATCCTCAAACTTTGTTGATATTCTAATCTATTTGGGGCCAAATCTGATTAAACTTGGGAGGTATAGGAGTATAGAATAAATAGGTGTAAATCAAAGTTCAGTGATTGCTGTCCACAGTTATCGAGTCTTCGGAGGTTTTTTTTAAATGTTTTATAATCTGTATTCGTTTCGAAACAAGACATTTATGAATTTTTATAATGTGAAAATTGCCTATTTATATTGTTAAAAGTAATAAATGTAAACTGTTGACTCAACCTATTAGGTCCGTGTTTTGGTTTTAAATTCAAATGAAAAAAAAGTCTAGCAGTTTCTGTCAACTACTGGATTTGAACTCGTAATCATCAGATTATCAGAGTGGATGCGCTTTTAAGTCACATACAGAAAACGATAAATATTTATGTCATGTAAGTGAATTACAGCAGTCATTCTACTTTGCATCTTGCGCAGAGTAGAGTAAGTTTTGTGTAGTATTAGCAAGTTATTTTGATTTTTTCTTCTCTTGCTTTTGTACATCTTCAGTTTCATATCAGGCATACTGGTTGCGGACCACAGGTATAATACATTTCGTGATTGGATATATAGGTACCTTGTGTGGAGACTCATCCAATGATGTAAGCAGTGGCTCGAGAGAGCTACCGGCAGGCTTAGCTTCCGTAGGAGTGTGCGCGTGTGATCTTCTATTATCGGATCCCACCCCGGCACCCACACTTTCTTCGGTAGTTGACGGAGTCATTCCCGTCCCATCTAAAATATGTTTACTTTGGTAAAGTTAATTTTATTTTGTCAAAACATTTTTGCTTAACTTTGTCACATATACAATCATGCTGGCTCTCTAATAATTAACTGTACAATACAAAGACATAGTTAAGAAGAAAAAGAAATATTCAAACTTCTGAAGGTTTAATAACTGGATATTTTTAATGAGCGATTTATTTTTAAGCATAATTTTGACTATTTTTCTCTATGTATTCTCTTTAAGAAATAATATAATTATCTTATGGTGTTAAATGAAAGACTTGGTATTTTGGTGTCAGATAGTTCTTTTTTGCACAACCCTAGTTAATTAATTTCCTGTTAGAAGAATAAATTACTTTATGGTAAACTAAATAAATTTTCATGCAAAAAAACCACTCAATTCGTACTGTAAGGAATAGTCAAAATTTAAATAAAATAATGATAAATGAAATGTAATAAATATATCTAAGTATTCAGAGATTTTTCAAATGGTTTTTTACCCTGTTTAACTCTATTTTTAAAAATATGAATAAGTAATTTTAACACATAATTTATTAACCTTCTCAATACTGGGAAATATATTATTTTACTCATAAAATTTTATGTTCTATAGCAATCAATGTGAGAAGACATTACATTCTTCACAAACGTGCCTAAATCTTTCCTCTCTTTTTAAGAACTGAAATCTCTTCATCTGACGTTTAAAGTATGAAAAATAAAAACGGAAATATTTGGATCCAGTTTGAAAATGATTAACGTTTAAAATCAGAATTTAATTAAAGTTTAATAACTTATTTTCTCTCGGTAGTCAGCGACATTGCATTGTAATATGGAATATTAAAGTAATTGAAAATTTTCCTAAATTTTATTAAAAATCGAAACAATAGGTTTCACTATAATAGTAAATGTTGTTCATTTTAACATTTTCTTAGTCGTCAAAGAAAATTGATGAAGAAACCCTTTATTTTATTATATTAAAACAACTCTTTTATGAAAAACCCAATGACGAATAGATGTTTTAAATAATGTTATCTTTATTAATTTATAAATTAAATACAATTTGAACTATGATTAGGAATTGATCAAATAAGAATTAAACAACGTTGGTATGATATAAACAGGTTAAATCTGGTTATAAAAAAACTTTGCAGGACTGTAAGAAATACTTCGTTATACTAAAATTTTGTAGTATAAAATAATGAAAAATATAAAATGGCACAAGCGTTCTTCTGGTTTTTAACATGTCCAGAACCATAGACATGAACCATGAATATGCATCTGATCAAAATTCTCTTTGAAGAAGTATAGTATAGATGTATATTATGTATATCAAGCACCAAGCAATAAAATACGTATATATATTATTTATGCATCACATAAACATTATACAACAGTACTTTACATACATTTAATAAAATTCAACATTTAAAGCTAGATAAGCGAAAAAACTTTTACCCAATTGTATAACCGTAATTAAAAAAATGCACTCATGGAGGCAACACATGCTGAAAACACTTAACATATACTGTAATATTTACATCGTAAAACTTAGTTTTTTCTAAACGTTTTATGCTGTTTAATAATTATGAACGCCCGGTTCAACAAAACAATATTATTTCAAAATTCATAACAACGGGATTTAGCTTGTGTATTGCATCTAAAAATATAGACGTACCTAGATAATTAGATGATACTCATTCATTGAATTATTCCTGTAGCATTGTTATATGTCAGAGGTGTAAGAATATAGATAATTAACGAAAGCATAAAAATGTTTACCCGTATGCCTCATAGTTTCTGTGGACTCTTTGCATTGTGTAAGATGTGCAGGGTGTGTCGAGTGGACAACATCAGCCACCCTGATTGGGACACTGCATGCTCGCTTAAGAATCTACAGCAGAAAATAAATGGAAGTTTTATTTGATTCAGCGGTGTGCGGTGCAATGAAACAATATCGGGTCCACAGATCATAAAACGATCAACACAAAATTATTTTACATCAAACACATCAACTTACCAAATTGTTGGAAAAGTAACAATGAACACTGGATGATAAGCAAATAAATTTAGGCCATGCTGGTTTATTTTTTAAAATATATTTAAAGACATATTTTAAAATAATGACGCAGTTTTTATATTTATTTCTGCAAATACAAGACCTGTTTTGTCTGTTACAATATTTTAAGTTAAAATGATCAATTAAAAATGTTGTAACAAACGAAACGATATAAGTATATATACTGTGTGTTTAGAAATCACAATACAGTTTCGACCTAATTTTTCTTAAATTATATTTCAACATTATGACTGGTTTGGTTTGTGAAGATATTTTCATATGGTTAATCAATTGATCTATAATGGTAACTTAACCTTCTTCATATTTATAAAATTTCTCATCTGAATAAAATGAATAAAAAAAATGTAACTGAATTTTCTCCACTTATAAGGTTTTTGTCAGAATGGATTTAAAAATTTGAAGCCTTTATCATTTTTAGTTCTGGAATGTATTATGTATATGAAACATCATTTTTTTACACATTGTGTTTGTATAATAATGTAAAATTTATAATATTCAAAAAATATTTCTGGCAATAGTATTTAAAAAACCTGACTTTTCTGTATTCGGTGGTATTTTAAACATTCAAGATATATAATTGAATAGACTTTTTTTTAACATTTAGAGATTTTAAAATACTTTAAATATTCGTTTCTGCTGCTCTAAGTGAAATAAAGTACAGTATATACGCTTGCAAATCCGTTAAATTACGGGTCAAAATTAAGTAGTTGGCAAAAAATGCATGTAAGGGTGCATTCTAAAGCATGAAATGGAGTCTATGGATTCAGCTGATAATTGATAATTACTTTTAACAAACGTGAAAATGGTTTGAAAAAAATACTTTATTTATTAAAAAAGTTATTTTTTAAATATCATGTCCGCTTAGAAACGAAGAATGTAGTAAAATTACAAAATGAAGATAGCCTTCGTACGAGTAATAGTTTTCGATTATTATGTCAATCAAGTTGGTCCATGTCATGAAAAAACCTGTGCAATTTTTACCAGCTACCGGATTTGAACTGGCAATACTCGGGTCGTCAGTTTGATCTCTTATTAAAGTATCCAAAAGGCTGATGTTTAATATCATACTACATTTTATGACTCTTTATTTGTACTTAAATATTTTAAAAATAAAATACAGTTTTATGGATGTATGTGTAAACGAGTAGGTTACATGTCAAGCAGTGCGTAGTTTATAACACAACAGTTTTTAAGTAAAACATTTACATATAGTGCAATAAAAAATGGTAGTTTTTAACAAACAATTTTTGGACACCACAGAAGACTCTTGTTTTATGTATTCAAAGTCTCTACAAATAATTAAACTAGTTTTTATAGCACATGATAAAAGTGATTTTTTTGAATAATAAATACGTTGTATTTGTTATGAAGTCAACCCCGCTAATTCATCTGTATTTGAAGCGTATAGTTACAATAAGCGATATAAGCAGATTTTGTCGAAATCAAGAAAAAAAAATCGTTAGTATTCTATGCACAATTATAAACACTATGTGTTAAAATTGTATGTTCCAGAAACCCGTATAAACTTATTAAAAAAATTAAAGGTGACATGTCATGAATTCGAATATTTCAAATCTGGTGGATTCCACGTGCATTTAAATATTTATTTCACTTTAACGTTTATCAGCCGATAAACACCATTATTTTGTTCTATTTTAAACATCGAATACGATGAAAATAAAACCATCGTTTCCCTACAATATTGAAATGCTTGAAATGCATTGCGAAACGCTTCATTTAAGATTTGACCTGCGAGACGCATACAGAACGATAAGTTCCTATGTGTGGTGCACAACATTCAAACTCATCGCTTTGATTGAATAGATTATTCTACTATGTTTCCTTGTAACTAATATCTTTGCAAATCAACATTTTATCTAATAAAATTTTGAATGCACATTTATGGAAATCAACTCACATACCATATATTCCGACTTTGATGATATATTTACAATTATTAATTTGATTTATCTAAAATAGTTAAAAGCTTGTTTTAACAAAAAAGATTGCAATCACTTTTAAGTGAATGTTTATTATTATTTGTAACAGGTACTTTTTTTAAAAAATTTTGCCAATGTATACAGCCCGAGAAAAAAAGTCGAGTATCGCTGAACTAACACATAAAGTGAAATAATTCGTAATTATTCAAAGTAAACAATACAAATCGATTTATTTGTAGGTACAATTTTTAATAGACGATGGATGTATTTTGTTATTTTATTGATTCAATTTCTACTTGAGAGTTGGTTGTACTTATACAGAAAATAACAATGTTGATATTGATAAATACATCATTTACCTTTTTACTAGGTTGAGGAATAACGGGCGCAGGATCTGGACTGGCGTTGCGTGAATCCGAAAACTTCTTTCGTTTCTTCTTCAATGCCACTAATGCACTTATACCTTAATAGAGAAAAAAGTAAATTTAGTAAAATATCAAAAGCAGTAGAAATATAACTCTCAAAGAGCTGAACGATTTTGATGAAGATCACTATATCCATAGAATAAATTACTTTAAAAACTGTCGAATGTACTCGTAAAAGAAGACGAATATTTGGGCGGAAGACATGTTTCTGACTTGTCTAAAAAACTAAAATGTAGAGGCGAAGAACATCTGCTGAAGGAAAGCAGTGAATAAAATAACATTCATTTTAAGTAAGACGCGTTAACACATTAATTTATAAGAATTTTAAAAATATAATGCATTATGCAAAGAATTGGCAGAATCAAAAAAATATATGAATGAAAAATGTACTTAAAGCAATAAACCAATGCTGACTTTGTATTTCTAATCATTCTACGGGTCATTACATCTTATATTGCAATACCACTTAAACTTTTTAGGTATGCGAATTGGTGTAAATATTTAGCGCTATTCAAAGACAGCCTATTTTATATATAGATAATAAAGTCAAATGTAATGTAATTTATAAACTTGTTTGTTATTAGATAAGCAATCCAGTCGTGGTTATATTGAAGACAATTATGCATGCAATGGATACTGTCCACACTATTACATTTAAAAAATTAAAAGTATAATAATTACTATGTTATGTCCAGGGCCGGACTAAGACCTGTAGGTGTCCTAAGCACTTACTAATTTTGGTGTCTCCTTACACTTCTAATTCAACATTTGCCACAACTAAAATACCGGTAAGACTTGTAAAATGGTCCATTGTGGTGTTGATAGTTACTGGGTCCACAAGCGATCTGATAAGCCATATCATTAGCAGAGAAATCAAGCCACACCCCTGTATCTTTAGCTAAATTGTGATTTTCTTTATATATATTTAAATTCCATGTACGCTCCGAGATGGAGCATATGGGATCTCTATAGCACAAAAATTTCCCTAACATTATTTTTTTAAGAGTAATAGTTGTTAATTATTAGCTCAACCGTTTTCGGTTTGTGTCCTGGCTACAACACTAATGGATAAACATTTGTAAAATTTGCGACCAGCAAGTGCCTCTAATCTATGACCTCCGGCTCATGAGTCGGATCACTATCCACTCACCCACAAGGGTATCTTTTATAGACAGAATAATTTCACTGCCATTACCATGATGAAATAAAGATTCTTTTCCCCATTTATTCGAGCCCCAAAATGTATTGCAAAGTCATTCAAATCAACATTTGCAGATGAATTTGGCTATGAAAAATTTCTGCGGTGCTCCCCTTTTCCTTAATGCTCAAGCACGTCCTAACTTTGCTTAAGGGGTAATCCAGGACTGGTTATGTCACTGATCGCGGACTGGTATTGGTTTATGGACCAGTATTTGATTAGTTCAGCTGTATTGTTTTCGAGTCGAGCATATATACTCGTACATGACACCCAAGAATACTATTAAAATATTAATTTGATAGTTATTTTGCAATCAATTTCGATGGATTATGTAGTAAAACATTAAAATCTCCGAGTTTCGGCCGAGAATCTCCTTATTTTTCTTCTTCTTAAACAATGAGAGCATTTGGACACCACATGTTGCCTCCACGAGTCCCTATCCCTGGCTAGTCTTCTTGCATCCTCTCATGTCATGCCAGTACTTCGTAACTCCGCCGAATACTGATGGTACTCAATGGTCTACTGAGATGACGGAGTCCGATTGGCCTGAAGAAGGTGCATGACATGAGAGGTCAGACAGGGCCGTGTCCTTGCCTGTTCCTACTTATCATTCCCTATTATTTTATATTACGGATGTCAATACCACCTAACAGAGGAATAACTCTAGCCTCCAATTTGAAACCATGTGATGACACGGTCATATTCGACAAGTACGCTATGGATGTTCAAGAGATCGTTTACTGGTTGCAAACGAATTTGACGTGTCTTTTTGGTTTAAAAATCAATTAGAAGAAAAAGAATGTCGCCTTCGTGGGTTAGTGGATAGTAATTCGACTCACGAGCCGAGGGTCATGGATTCGAGGCCCGTGCTGGTCACATATTTTACAAATGTTTATTCATTTGTATTGTAGCCAGGATACGAATCCGAAACGGTTGAGCTAATAATTAAAAACTATTACTCGTAAAAATGAATGTTAAGAAATTCTTCATGCTAGATCCCATATGCTCCATATCGGAGCGTGCATGGAAAAAAATGCATAAGATTGACTGTCCATGACAAATAGCGGACAGAACATCGATAGAGTGTCGATAGCTTTAACACCTGGGGTTGTACAATTGATCACTCCGTAAAAGGTGTCCCCAGTTATATCGAAACATACTTGGAATATATGAATTGCCTATGTGCATATACGAGTATCAAGAGTATTTCTTCAATGATAATTCAAAATTTTGAAGTTTTTTGTGCCACAATAGTATCAAAATCTTTTTAAACATTCGTACCGTGAGAGTGATGACGGTGCTCAGTAACTGTCCCAGGATCGAATTTTGTTTTCGGAGGCTGAGGTCTCTCCAAGCTGCGGTTGGAATCACTAGGCGAGTCCGTGTTGTCACTCGGTGGACTGTTGGAATGGCTGTGAGATGAATTTTGTCTGCAATGAGAGTTGCAAACTGAATCTTCTGATCTGTAAACCGAAAAAAAAGTACGTCAATCAATTTCATTTACTCTAGTTTGTCAACGAATAGACAATCATTTATTGGTGTAGTACGATTATATATTATAGTACGAGTACATATATTAAAAAGATTTATATTCGCAATTCAGTACCACACTTCAAGTGTATGTAATATTTATGTAAGTTTCTTTTAACTTAATACTTAAAACTATTTTTACCACATTTTTTTTTATATTCTTCATAAACATTAAATAATGATTATTATTCTTTTTTTATTAAAAACCGTCAATTAAATAGCTAATCTATTAATTTGTACGTTGCTAGATAACTATTAGATAGTTGTGATTATTATTTTTTGGACTTACCTTGTGTCAGACGTATGAAACTCCACACGTCGAATTATACAAAATTTATTCCAAAAATATTTCTTAATTTTCTTTTATGTAATACATGCAGTGCTATTGGGGCCAAATGAATGGAAAATGCAGTTGTTAAAATTAATAGGAACATGCGCATTTTACTACTTTATAGACGACCATCAATTTGTTAAGTTTTTAGTCTAAATTCGATTAAAAATGATTTTGCTTATAAAACTATTAACAGTGATAAAATATTGCACCAGTTCCCTATACGCATATTGATACCCTTTTTGCTGAATATTTTTTAAAGAATTGAATTGATTTGAGTATGTAGTCATGAATGATGATCATTTATATGGTATTGTATATTGATATCAGAAATTTCCAAAGAATGATAATTTAAAAATGATTAACGTAAGGTGATGGAAATTAAATTGATAACTTAAAAAATTATAGTACTACTTTCATTTCTTTTAGATATACGTTACGTACATATTACAAAATGATAATAAAAAAATATTCAAGTTAATGTTTTACTTAAACAATTAGTTAAACAATCAAATTATAAATGATCATTTAGCAGAATTTTAGATAAAGTATTATAATTAATATTGTATTATTTAAGATTAAATGATTCAAATTAATTCAAAATATATTTCTGTTCCTTTTCACTGTACCATGATCTTTGTATGTACCCGTATTACAGATCACATACTATACTCGTATATTTGCCATCTTCACTCCAATGCGGTTCAAATCGAATATTCAAACATCACAGTTATTTTTTACAAGTAACAGCTGTTTATTGTCAACTTAACCGTTTGAGTTCGTTTCATGGCTACAAACTCAAATTAAATACAATTGAAATTGGTGACCAGTTACGGGATCAAACGTCTAAAGCCTGTCTGCACATGGAGTTACTAAAAAAGAAACTGATCACTGACGCAAATCACCAACCAGTCCGCCATGAGTCAGAATCTTTGTAATTGAATGGAACTTTACATACGGCGCGGCGCTACTTGTTACTAACCAGTCAGTTACATTACATTACAAAGATTCTGATTTATGGCATTCTGGTTAGCGATTAGCGTCAGTAATCAGTTTCGTTTGAGTAGTTCCGTGTGGGGATGGCATTACGCACTCAACGTCTGACAATATTTCTGCGGAGCCTCAGTTGAATATTTGATATATTATATATTGATATAAAAAGAAAGGGCTAATAATGATGTTGATCATATAAAGTAAGACTATGTTATGTTAGATATTGAAGGTTTTGTAAGGTAATATAAAGAGGCATATTACACGATAATATATTTATAAAAATGGTGAAATATGTACGATAATTTGAAACAACACTACATATCTTAACCTGTCCAGAAGCATAGACGCGCATATGCTTTTGCTCAAAATTCGCTTCGTGGAAGTGACGTATATATACGTCAAGCATCAAGTAATAAAATCCTCGTTAATATTTGTTATGCATCAAATAAACATTGTACAACGAGAGTTCTACATGTATTTCATAAAATACAAAATTTAAAGGTAGAATAATAAAAAAAAACGTTCTTCAAATTGTGCAACTGTGTTTTAAAAAACTCACTCCTGGAGAGGTTAATTTAAAATGTTGCCATATGAACAGCGTTTGGAATCATATTATTTATTGTACGCAGAAGTGACTGTTTTAATTGTTTCTATTTAATCTGTTATCTTGTTGGAATTTTATAAGTAGAATTACTAATACAAAACTTTCATTTAAATATTTATTCATTATGAAAGAACAGAAAAGAGAAGCATTAAAGTACCAAAATTTACTACCAAATTACTAAATGTAAACAATCAAAACACCTCATATAAGTTTGTCAATTTAGAATAATGACATCTTAAACAAACATACTAAATGTATGATAAATAAGCAAATAATTAATGATTCCATCAAAGAGATCCATGCTAGTAGAACCTTCGTGATAAAGTTTGATATATTATCGTGCAATACCTGCCTTAACATAAGTCCATACCCAGATTATGACAGTTTATTTGCTTATTGTGTGATTTAGAGCAGGGGGCCTAATGTATACAAATGTGTAGTGCGTTATGCATAATAGACCTCGGCCAGCGACATTGTATAATGGAGTTCGATGAACACACACCTGCTCCTGCCGATCAGGCGGCTTACTCTTCCCACCTTCGCCGCTTCTATAAGAGTTCCCCACCTCCTCTTGTGTGACGATGATCGCTTCACATGAAATCTAATTTCAACCAGATTGTGTTATTTTTCAACCAGCACATTGGCCTAGGGAACTGTGCCATTATTACAGGTATTAAGTGATAACCACCTAAATCTGTCTCTGGTTCTTAAAATTGTCTTAAGAAAGGGGTAAAAATACTGAATAATAAGAAACATATTTGCAAAATTCTGCTACTGTACTGTTGCAGTATTAAATCTAAATTTAATGCTTGATATGTATTTATTAATGTCATGTATATGTCGCGCCCGTTTGAATAATTCGCCAGATCAAGAAATTCCTAGGCACATCATAAAATGCCGCCAATTTTGTTGAAATATTTATAAAACTGTAGTATTGTTTTAATAAA
>JAPMAG010000465.1:0-15300 GCA_036584685.1 Rhyacophila sp. Rhy_31_5 | reverse complement strand
ATTAGTTGAGTAATTAGGCAGGTCCCTAAGTAGTATTAGCCCAGGGCCCCACAAACTCACGATCCGCCGCTGATAAATATCATTTCGTTTCACATTTATTGCAAACGTAACACATATTTCATCATAGAAAGTAAACTTCATACTTGTTTGTTAAATAAAGACATTGGATTTTGTAATTTTTATGTCAGCATTCCAAACGAAATGTTCTGTCACGCCAATTTTCACTTAAGAACAACTTAAAAATGGTTTCGATGAAGCGTAGAAATCTCTCGACGGCAGAGTCGTGATGTCTCAAAATGAAATTCCTACGTTAAAACGTAACCTATTTTAAAATCTTAAAAAAATACCAAAAATATACATTATAGTATTTCGTTATGCAAACGGCTCGAGATAGTTGTTTTTATAAAAATAGTACTTTCTTATCACTTGAAATAAATAGTTTTCTAGCTGATAGCTTGAGCTCATACACTACAATCTATTTATATC
Organism: Rhyacophila sp. Rhy_31_5; assembly: GCA_036584685.1. Lineage (NCBI taxonomy): Eukaryota > Metazoa > Arthropoda > Insecta > Trichoptera > Rhyacophilidae > Rhyacophila > Rhyacophila sp. Rhy_31_5. Next base: position 14,814 of record JAPMAG010000465.1, on the reverse strand, counting down.
CGTGAATGACCGACCAACTTTCAGGTTGACACAATGTTGTCTCTCTCTCTCGTCATTTACGAAAAAAAAATGTCTCGTGACACTACCCGCTTATTTCTTTCTGCGGTAACTACAGGGTTGAGCGTCTACTGGGGTACAATTTTCTTGTTCCCGAGACAATGCCTATGATGTTTTAATTACTTGACAAGCTCAACACGGATACGAAATTCTTGTTTTTCTTTAATTAGTGCAAATATTTTTTGTACTATTTTGTTTTTTAACACCCGCATTACCTTTTATTGTTTCTCCGCTAAAATTTTCAAATGAATGTATATTTCACGATAATGATTTAAAACCTGAAATTAAAATTTTTACAATATATACCTAGCCTCTTCAACGCAATGAACGCAAATATAAGAATATTAAAAATATATATACGTCGATTAGAAAGAACATCTTTAGATTTACCAAAATGTTGTTACCTTAAAGGTTTAAATGTATGTTGATGGAAAATATTATTTACAATCATTATTCTTCTTCTTAAACCATATTACACCACTTAGACGAAGCATACGGACACCACACGTTGTCTCTATGAGTCCATGTCGCTGGCCAGTCTTCTTGCATCTTCCCATGCTACGCCGATGTCTAGTAACTTCACCGAATACATTCTGTATAAGGTATTCAGCGGTCTCTAGGGACAACAGAATCCATACCCAGTAGAGATGCGATTGAGGTATTCTCAGCACATGGCCAAGCTAAGTTTATATCTTCATTTTGAATACGATGAGAGATTGCATGGTCCGTTCCCTTATCATCCCGTTTCACGTATAGACCACCGCACTCTTAGAATTTGTGCAAGCACCTGTTTTGAAAGCTCATTAAACGGTTATTTTGAGACTTTGTGAAGTACCATGATTCGCTATCATAGAGTAGTACCGTCAATACTGATGCATATGCAATCGTTGAAAAGGCTGCATTCAGAGTTTATGGAATTGAAGGTTGCACCAGCCAGTTCTATTCGGATAGCAAGCTCTCTTTGCAAGTGCCATTTCCCGTGATCTGCACCCCCAGATATCTAAAGCTACCGACCCTCTCGATATGCTGACCACTGTTAATCATGTGGAAATCTCATTATCTTCATTAGTATGAGGAATAAATTAAAATACCGTTAAAACTGTACATAATGCTTGCTATTTTTTTTTTTTATTAGTTGTGCTTTAATAACTCAATAACACGCACATTCGTCCATAAATTATTTTTATATAATGTGAAATTGTAAATGCTACGATTATTGTATACGAAATATTATTAATACATATGGCTATACCTAACTATATAATTCTTTGTAATGGCTGGTTGTATTATGTTGTAATACACCAAACAGTTGTGAACTGCGAGTTAAACCATATTATACTTGATTTAATATTTTGTAGAGGACAACACTCTCGTAGAGTAATTTTACACGTTGGAGTGTCGCTTTTGCATAAAGCAGTAAAGCTGACGATAATTAATGGTATGGCTGAGTAAATAGAACGACAAAACAAACAGGTAGAGTTTTGGCAGCAGTATCAAATTGGGAGGCTTAACTAGAAAGATGTAAAACCGCATTCTATTTGTGCAATGTCCATCCGGTCATTGTATAAACTTACCTACAAACAAAAACAGATGCTATGATTAACTGATGCTGTCTCTATTTTGTGATATAATGATTTTTGATTTTTAATTAGTCGTGTCATATGTCCTCATTACGATTTGACAAATATAAATAAATAAAATTGGTTTTTCATCATAAGCTGTTTTATGTAGTAGAACAAGCATATAAACCTCGCGGCCCGCGGGCTGCACGTGACCCTTACCGATAATTTTGCAGCTAAAGCCAATAAAAGGGTATATAAATATCGTATCACCAAAAATAATTTCTCAAATGTCAGGAAGAAAATATTAGTAGTATTATTCTTATTTTTTTATACTATACTATTAGAAATAAACTTTCGTTTCTATGAAAATTGATTTTGAAGTTTTTCTTTTTTTGCGGTCCACATAAACATAAGCTTTGTTTATTCGGCCCATGTCAGTTTTTGAGTTTGATACACTGGCAGTTGAATAAATACGATATAATTAATATCCTGGATCAGTGATTCCCAAATTGTGAGCCGCGGCTCCCCAGGGAGCCGCGGTGTCGTCATAAGGGCGCTGCGATATATTCAATTAAACAATTCGAAAATCTCTTTTTGAAGATCACCTACCACAGCTTATCAAATAGTTCGAAAAATACTTTCAAGCAGATAATATTGAAAAATTTAGATGGATTCAAGACCCATTTAGAGCCAAGGCTCCATCTGAATTTACTTACATACAAGAAGAATCTCTAATTGAAAAAAATCTGATGTTTTAAGGGAACCTTAAACCGAAAAAGATTGGGAACCTCTGTCCTAGATGAAGAAACTCAGTTATGTAAATTATAATAAGGATGCTGATAAACAAATATTTCTAGGCTTAATACCTAAAATAGTTTTGCATTTTTTTAAAGTATATTTATAAAATATACCGTACTGGTTTCGTAAATGACAACTTTTTCAGTGATGTTTTTTATATATAGTAAATATGTAAAAGTGTTTAATTATTTTAATATAATTATGTTTCAACTAAAGATTAACAGTAACCCAAATTAATTATATTTTGAAGCTTCTTTAGTGTATGCTATAAGATTACAAAAATTAAACTTGTTTATCTGTATAGTTGTTTTACTTGAGTACCTTAATTTGTAAGTGTAAGTTCTTTGGAAGTTGAGCTTTTATACAGCCATATTAGAGCCTTACTGTAAGCTCATCGAACATTTTCGAAAGAGGCAAAGACAAAATTTCCATCTGCGAGATTAAAAGTTTAATCAGAATCGGGGCATACCTGAAACTAAAAGGATTCGTGTCCGGAATACGTATTTGAGTTAAGTAAATTTTCCCGCTGTGCATGATACATGTTGCCGTTGCCACGGCTTCCGCCGGGAAAACCCCGCGCGCAGCTAACTGAATTAGCTAGTTTAATACTCTGGGCAAAATTTAAAACGCCACGTTTTACACTCGGATTGTTTCGAGTTAATTTAATGTCCGTAAGTGTAGCTAGACCGTTGGCTGATGGCTAACATGAACACAGTGGTGGGCATTTTTTCATATAACAATGAAAGTAAATAAAAAATAAAACATTCTTTGGTTTGATCAAAAAGACGCTGTTTTGTCTATAATTTTCCACGTTGAAACGCATGTTTTATTCTATTATTTCTGTATAAAATTTTCAATATGCATATTATTTTATCAAAAATTTACTTATCATTATTATGAATAATTATGATATACGAGTACATCAATTACTATTACCCTTATTTACTTAACACTTGAACTCCTTTCTTTTATATTTTAGAAACATTATAAAAATAACTACATTGTGAAAATGAGATATTATATATTTTTGTTAGAACTGTTATTTTTTTAAAATTTGGTATCAAATTTTATATCATAAAACTGCTTTAAAAACTTAAATCATATACGACTATGTTTTCAAATGTTCATTCATGTAATTAATACTAAATATAGATATTTATTACGTTTTTTCGTCATTTTCTTCTGTATTGAAGTGGCTACTTGCGTCCCGATTTGCAAGGCCAATCGATTGAGTCCTTGCAGATTTGCATGTGAATAGGCAAGTTGGGACATCTATTCCCGATATCACGCAGTTGAGTGAAAGCGACTCACGATTTGCAAACTCCCACTTCCAATCGGTGGGTTCTCCCTCTCTCTGCTGGTTGAGTGTAAAATTAGGATATGAGTAACCATTTTTAATCGATTAGAATAAATATGTTCCATATAACATACTTGTATTTTCAATGTATTTTTTTCAATTATCATGGATGTGTGTATGAAGACTTATATGTGACATTTTCGGGCCACAGTATATTACAAATATTGTTATAAGTTGGCCTCCTGTTATGTTTGTATGTGAGTAAAGAGTGCATTGAACTTACGAACCGAGGATCACGGGTTTCAGTAGATGGAAATAAATGGACACATTTTTTCATGTGGAACCAGGACTTTTGGAGCAAATTGGTTGAGCTAATATTACTATTTAAAAAACTGTCAAAGCAAGTTTCACGTTGCAGATATCCATATTGCCTTCATAAACCAAATAGGCGTATCTCGTTTTTTGTAATTTTTCAGGTATTGGTTTTTTCACGAATAGTCGGAAGGTACCAAATCTATCGCCTAAACCAGTACTTTCGAAATTGGGGGTCGCGGCCTTCTTGGGGGACGTTTCTTGCGGGGGCTGCGGAATTTTTCTGTAGAAAGTACAAATATGTATTTATGAATATTTTTTCACATTACATATTTAACCAATATATATATTTAAATCTGTCAAACAAAAACACATAACATTTGTGATTAAATATAAACATCTGTGTATTACTAGTAACACTTTATTCCAATTTAAACCTATTGACAAGTAAAATATTTTGTTTCGAGGGGCCGGGGATTATTTTTTTTAGATTTAGGGGGCCGTTACATAAAACAAATTGGGAAGCACTGGCCTAAACGATATATGAGAGAGAGAGAGAGAGATCATGAGAGAAAAAGTATTTTTATTGTAAATAACTTTCATTAAAACTACGCGTAAACACTATAGATACAAAGTGGAAGCCCCTTATGATTGATGCACGACTAATTCAACTTATGATAAATCACTGTTCAGTAGTGATCGATATTAATTTATTACTTTCGATTACCTTTCATATGTCAAAAAGTTAATGAATGCCACTGAGCAGGTACACGTAGGGCTTTGTTCTACTTCTGGGGAGCGAGAGATATAGTTTCCATTTCCTGTAAGGGTTCCCATCCCATTCTATCCCCGTTCGTAGATGTAACGGTGTCCGTGCACTAAAATTGGACTGGAACTTTACACAAAGTACGTTTGTTTCTGCCCTGAATTATGAATATCAAAGTTTCAGGAAAACACTAAAAGTGTTATTCTGACGCGGTAATTACGACATGTTTTAAACGAGTTTAATAAGGGTGTTTTGTGTTCGACGTCTATATTTTGAAGTATTAGTCACGTGATGAGATAGGCATGATTTATTTGTCAGCTATATCAAATAACTTATATATTTAAAATTTTAAATGTCAGTGCAAATAAACGTGAATTGATAAATACGGAGCTTAGTAACGTTATTACACCATTATAATACAACTTCAAATACTAATTATTTTAACGTAAAATAATAAAAAAAAAAATCGGAATGAAGAAAAGACAATTTTGTATTACTGCAAGCATCGTTAGATGTTGCCCATAGCAAAAAAATACTACATTATTAATGTACATAACAAACAACAAAAGGCACTCGGTAATCTTAAGAAATGACGTTTCCTTTGACTTTTATTTATTACCTATACATTTTGCTAAAATATATTTTTTCATTAAAATTAACATTTTTTAAAAGCTTGTTTTCCAAAAAACAGATTAAAAAATTAAAGTTGCCTTACGACCAGGTTACCTCTATAATCAGGCGAATATGGAAATAGCTTTTCATTATAGTTTTTGGTAAAAAAAAATATTTACCAAATAGTTTTTTTTTGCAAAAAAGCACATAAGTGGCATTTGAAGAAGGTTTTTGAATAATATGTGTATCAGGAACGCTTGTATGAAAACATAGTATTTTCAAATAATTTCATGATAGTGAAATATATACCCAATAAATAAATTCTCTTCCTGTTATCCGTCAATTGCAGAAAAGCTTTTCTCGTAATACGAGTTGCTTTGTTTAGTTTTTTTTCACTTACTTTTCTTCGTTACTACTATACAGTATGTACGGAGAGCTTTTGCACGATTTATGATGTACCCAGATTTATTTTCAGTAAAGGAATGTTTTACAACTTTATCAGTCAAATAAATCAAACGTATCATTTCTAATGCGCTGTCGTTCTTTCGAGAGCTTTTACGGATTATATAGCGAACGTTTCGCTTTCAAAGCTGTCTGCCATGTTTAAGTTAACATCGTGAATACATCATCGCTCGTGTCATCATAAACAAATGAAACGGACATCTTTTGACGCAACTACACGATAATTGTAGTAATAAATTTATCTAGTGAACGTTCATAACCGCGTTTTAAGTGATTCACTGTATTGCATGGTCGAGCACTTGTAAGTGTATACTTTAAGTCAAGCATAAATTTAATACAAGTTATTTTAATAAATTTGCCAACGAATAACTTACGGACAATTCGTTGGAATACTGAATTTATTATGATTAAATATTTTATGTTACTATTTAGCAACTATTTTTAGGCCAAACTAGTAGTACTTTTTTTTGAAAAATCGGAACCTAACATATATATATAAAAACATACGTAAAAAAATCGTCAGTCGACGATTGTTAGTTTCGTTCGAGATGAATAATATGTATTGTAAAACTTTGTCACAATATACATGTTGGATATTTGCGTTATAAATACAAATATATATGTAAACGCTTTATGTGGATAATTAGGTCTGAAAATATTAGAAAACGAGCAAAATACGAATGACAAAAGATAAACACATATCTCAACATCTAAATTATTTATGGACATATTAAAATATCTTGCTGTAAAATATGGTGAAACAATATTTTGACATGTGCGCATATTTAATAAGTATCGCGTAAGTATTTTCAGTATACATAGAAAAAGTACTTATTATATTTCCGAGCACCTAACCTAAAATGACAAAAATCTTATCTGTGCACTTTTAGTATTATCTCACTATTATGTATGTGTTATAAAATTCAGAGGAAAAATTTATATATGTAGTTTTCAATGATGAACACATATGCTCCTGATATTCATCCTGATATCTATATACATCGAAATTTGTATAAAATAATAACATATTATAACTTATTATTTAACTCTTTCATCACTGAGTATATGTTGTGAATTGATATAATACACTCGAGTCTCTTTTTACACTGTTTCGAAATAACACGGTTCATTAAAAAAAGCAAGAAAAAATTTTGAGAGAAAGAAAAAAGAGTTTCTAAGATATGTTGTCATACATACTTCATTATACTTTGAAATACATATTTGTATTGTAATTTAAGCAAATTTTGTGGGATCGTACAAATGGTTTGTTGTATTGCAATTGCTTTACATCGAATAGAGGAGACACGAGTATATACAATATCAATAGCCGTTAAACTTAATTATGTATAGTAAATTGAACCGTTTACTTTGCTTAAATAAGTTTTTCTTTTAATTTTTTGATTAGTTTATTTTTTTATTAACGTTTTATCCGGTTATTCAAAAAAGTTTTGATACTAAATTTTCCTATTATTATTTCATAATTTTAACATTTTCTGTAACGATATTCAATCTACCCGTACATCAGAAGCAGGAAAATAAATTTTACATGCATTTTGTTTAAAATAATATTTAAAAAAAAAACGTGTTTATAAGTAGACTTAAATTTCTTATTCCGCAAATTTTCTCATATTACTTAAATGTCAGAATAAATTTCATTTCAGAGAATCTTCTGAATAAATTTATTCATAATCAGATTCAGTGGGTCAAAAATAGCTTTTGAATAATTTCATGCAATCATAACGGATTAAAAGCTTGTGAGTTGCTGACCTGCTTTTGGATAAAACATTTAAAGTAAAAGTTCATCATAAAATAGAGAAGAGTGAACTGACACTTTACTTGTACAACTTTATGACAGTCTCAAATAAATCTCGAAGCTCAAACTAAAAGCTCTCTTCTCTAATGGCCTTCACTTTTAATACTTTTCGATTTATATATAATATTCAACTTTGAAAATTTCAAGTGTGCTTTAATTTGGTATTTGCTTTTTTTATTAACAGCTGTATATATTTTGAAGTATTTCTTCCACTCCAAAGAGATAATAGAAAGAAAATATTTTTCTTAGAAACACTAAACGTATACCAGAATGCTTGTCAAAACTTTCTTTTTAATGTGTATGAGATTTGAACTGCAATATTCAACCTTTTTTTTCGGACAACATACCGTCAGTATACTGGCAGAAGTCGAAAAATGAACCGTTTCTACCTAATACTACTTGGTAGATTTCGCACGCTCTATCATCTAATAAAACAAGCATAGTCAATATTCCTTGTAACATTTCTGTAAACTTAATACTGTCACTACTCATACCCACGAGTATTAAGTCGATATTTAATATTTTATATCTGACAAAAAACACATTAAACCGACAAAGTATTGTTTGGCAGATCAGATTTAGTGTTTAAGGTATATTCTAATTTTGGAAAAAAACATCAACGAGACTTATAGCTCGGTTGCTGTAAAATATTATCGTTGAATGTATGTAAAAGACTCAATCTTAAAATATCAATTTTTTCACAACAGTCTTTTTTAACTTATCACTTTCTGCCAGCATACCGACTATACTTAATTTCGCAATACCATACAGTCCACAACGTAGTACGTTATAAAACATACCATAATTTATAATTGTATCAAATTTATAATATATTCTAATTAAATGTAACAAGCTTATTAAAAAAATATTGTAAGTTATGTATAATTTAGACAAACTTCTGTTTTGAATTAATCCTACTATAACGTGAGAATTAATAGCCCGATTTATATATTCTTTGCATAATTCGTTCAAAGTCAAAACGATTATCAAAGATTCCTTCATAAAAATACCAGTCACTGAGGAACAAAAAAGAAATAACGTGTTAAATGAAGCGTGCATTGCAATTATTAGCGTTATTGATAAGGACTACATAATAATCCTGCATCCGTTGGTGGAATAAGAAAGAATTAGAGTTTATTTCGCAAAAATTATTTTTCCTTAAGTTCCACCAACTCTTTATGACTGGTAATCTATCGTGCTTTTGTAATAATTGGACATACTAGAGGTTACAAAATACTCATTTTTATATACATAGTATATATATTATTTATTAACAACATTATCTCACTGAACGATATATTCTAATTTTCACTGCAACATTGTGACCAACAAAATAGTTCATCATACGTTTAAAAACTATATTGATTGTAAAGTGTCGTGAAATTAAATATTATATTTTTATCATTATGTAATACATTATATTGTAAATATTTATAACTCCTAAGTGTCGTTCATATATGAATATATTATTTAAAATTCATAAAATATTTTAACGAAATTCATTCAAATTTGAGTTTTTTTATTTATTTCGTCAATTTATGGAAAAAAGCATCTTCATTTTAATAAAATAGTCACCGATTTCATTTTTCCACACAAATCATAAAACAATACTCGAAAGAGTATATCGCGAATCCTACTAAAATGAAAGCGGGGAAAACATTTGAATAAAAGCTTTGTACGCAAAATACAGACCGGAACAGAAAAATGGTAATTGTTTATTTATGAGGCGACTGTGTGCCTCAGTCGACCGGCGAAACCTATTATCTTAAATAACAGGGGAGCGCCGGCGTCGGCGTCGACTGGCAATACCGACGAACGGACGCCCGCACCTCTACAACTCGAGATACGTCCTTCAAAGTGTGGTCCCTTTGGACCTCACCTGTGCTGAACCAGTGTCGTGAGCAGGTAAGATAATGTCCCACTTTATGGTCGTGAACCGCCATTTCACGAGCTATATTATCATGTTTTCGTAATGTAATATCCATTTTTCAGCAAGTTGTTCCTTTATGCTCAATGGTTGGGCAAATAAAATCCGTAATGTGTCTCGCCAAAATCAATCTTATCATTCAATAGTAAGTATTGTTTTATTTATTTTTATCTACATACAAACTACAACTAATTTAGGACTGGATGTTAAATTAACACTCTCATATTTAATATACATAAATACTCTAGTATGATAACGTATGACGAATAATATTATCAAACCGCGTAGATTATTAATAATAATTAATTAATCATAATTTTGTTGGACTATATATAACTTGATTTATTGAAAATTCTTGATTAAGTAAGAATTCTGATTATTCACACATTTAATACCAAATAATATGTAAATTTTAATTAAAAGAAACCTAACTTAAAACACAAACTTTATACAGAAGTGCAAACTTATGTGCTATACAATAAAATAAATAGTCAAAAAAATAGTACACAAATATACAGTTTGATATTTGCGGTACAAAAAAGTCGGCATTTATATTCCACCGTAGAATAAAACTTTAATTCAATAATTATCAAAGTATTCTTATGAGAAACGGCTATAAAACAAAGTGGCGATAAATTACTTATGATTATATTGGCACTATGTTTTATAGTAACAATTGGATTTATTGGAAATTCTCGGAATAATCCAAGTGTATAAGAAAAAATAACGTTTCGTTGCATTTAATATTGATTGTTATATTATTTTTTACTTTATGTTAATAAAATTATAATAAATAGACGATGTGTTTTTTTTTATTATTATTAATTTTTTTATGTCTGTCATATTCTGTATAACTTAACTTAAATATACTACAAAATAAACGAAGTTTTCTCAGGCAGAAACTGATGAATTACTACTCATAGAGTGAACTTTCGATTTTGTGTTTTTGTCGAATTATTTATTTATATCAATAAATCAAATGAAAATGTTTTAGAATGCTTTTTTTATTCATATGTTTTTGCGACGTTCATTTCCATCGTAATAAAGAAGCCTCGTTTTCTATATACTAATGTACTTGTACATGTATCAATATAAGTCTCTAATCAAGTGCTCTGTATTACCAACTTTTAAGCTTTTGAAAAAACTTCTGCCGTTGAAAGTTTACTCTTACCGCCAAATCCTCTTTCTTTATGCACATTATAGGTAGGTACGTAAGTACGTTAAGGCGTATTTTAGTGACTGGCAGAGCCACGTAGCGGCGATCGGTTTCGCTAGTGAATAAATAACGCGGGAACGGAACAGCTGTTGCTCTTAGCAGTGCGAGAGACTTAGCTCAGGATTTGACGCGAAGGGAGAGCACGCCATGCCTTCGCTGGTGTCGCCCTTACAAAGGGGTGAATGACTTATCAGTCAGGTAACACTTTGAATGTCTTTTCATTGCCGTCAAACTTTTAGTCATGTTATATTGTCTGGCATATATACGTACGGGTGATCTAATATTAGCGAAGTATTCCAAACATCAATGACTTTTAACATTTTATTACAATAAAGAACTTTTATGCGATATTATTACGTTTTCATTTTTCTCAATTGATCATATCGTTCTGACTATTGAGTCACACGTTTTTCCATTGGACAAATAATTAAGTCACGATATTTGATTTATATAGTTAATAAAAAATTGAAATTTTCTAAGAAATTTCACGCCAAATATTATAAAAACATTAATTAGCACTGCTGTATTTTCTTTATTGAAATAAATATAATATATAACCATTCATTTTGCTTTCTTGTGGTGAAACTATTAAAAGTTTCCAATTTTAAAAATACTTTATACAATGCAGGGTTCGTAAACATTATTACTATTGCCATATCGGGCAAACTACCGGGCGAGGCTTGTATTAAAAGAATGATACGAAAATATAAAAATTGCCTTATATTCGAGTCTCAAATGAAACAACGTAGACCAATGTTGATATATTTTAGTGAATGCATTTAAAATGAGCATTTTTCTTACACATTACCGGCACGTTGCAATTTCAGTTATTTTATCTTTATTATTCTGTTTTCTATAATGGTTTATATATTTTTGCATCCTCAAAAATATTACAAATGACCATATTAAAATACGAGGAGTATCACGAAAATAATAAATAAATCAATGAATTCGCGGGAGTTATGATTCATGGTTATGATAGTGCGTGCATCAAAAAACCGCTCGCTTTAATTTTTTGTCCTTAAAATATTAGTAGTAACTTTATTTGGAGCAAATTCCTTAGTTATCTTATTTTCGAATACACATGAGTAGTCTTTTGTTTCTCTATCAGGGTTCAAAATCTGGAATCTAAAGAGACACTTCAGTATTCCAGCATATTTTAGTTTGTTAGCTCTCTCCAAGTCCACCATTTATATTTGAAAAAGCTCAATAACGACACGAACAGTTTGTCATTTGCTTTCTTTCTTAATAGATATCCTTAGATTGAATGGTAATACCACCTATGGATAACGTTAAAAATCAAAGTTACGAAAAATAAACAAAAAAATCGTTCTTGCAAGCATCATGTAAGCGGCGGCGCACAATCATGGCTGCGAACACTAGGGGATCAACAAAAGCTCATTCTAATCTATCCCTCGAACATATGGGAAACTCCATACAAATAACCGCAATATAAATATTTGTCTATTTTATAACGAATAGTATAAAATATCATTATTTTTTACTAATAGATGTTAAGTTCTATATTTTTACATATGTAGAATGAGTGCTTAACATTGGTAAAACCAAACATGATTGACTATATGAACAGAATCAACTCAAATAGTTCAATATGAACTCCATGAGCCAATCGCAATCTGAAATTATATCAAAACCAAATTATATTCGGATTGACGAAATTAATCCTTGGACTTGCAAACGGTCCAATTTTCATGCCCACCGGGCAGTGCGAGATTGCATCAGTGTAGACGCAGGATGAGAACGCTTGTCAATATTGAATTTTGAGTATCCTGGGGAAACTTGATCGTCTTGCAGGGCAGAGGGCGGGGTGACGGTCAGGCAGTATCCACCAATTTGCATAATAATGCAGACGACGTCGTTGCCAGTGGAACGCTTCGCAAGAAGCTTCTTACAGAGTTCACGTTGCGCACCAGTCTGAATGAAAGCACCGCAACGATTGGGTAATATGAATATTCTCTAAACGTCCTCTTATGAAAGAAAGTTGTTAATGTCGTTAGGCGAATAATCTCATATTTATTGAAAAATATATCACAATATATCTAGAATACGAGTATATTACGTGAGAATCAATGTTTGCTAAAGAATATTTATTAAAGACTTACTTTTAAAAATAATAAAGGACGAAAAAACAATACTTACGAATATATATCAATTTCATATAATATTTTTTCAGAATATAAGTTTTTTCCGCCACTTACCCGTCAATACTAGCTGCCGCAATTGTGCACGGCTGCCTCCATGATACCGCACAAAAGAATCATAGATTTTATGTAACCATTCCCGTAGCGGAGCTGAATGGGACGGTATCACCATGCACCGTAGCGCGATTTTTTAAATATAAAAATTGTAGGCTATAAAATTGATTGATAGCTACTCTTTAGTGGCATGAAGTGTCTAGTACACCCAGTGTTCTGAATACTCAATCAGTTGGCTGTCCAAGACTGAAACCAATGAAATTATTTGGGAGTCCGTGTAAAGTTGCTTCCTGAAAAATGGCGTAAACTTGGCTATCGCGGCAGACATGGCATCTTATTGCACAACGAATACAGAGGACTAATCGTTTTAAAATGGTGTCTTATAAATTAATTGTATATATCGAATCTGTTTAGGTAAAAGCATGTAACCTTCAGTTTTTTGAAAAGTGCTTTTATTTGAGAATCACAATGTGCCAAAAATGCCGAATTATTATCGAAATTCAGCTTTAGATTTTAAAAAAGAACGATGTACTTAGTTTGTACGGAAAGGAAAAAAGCATTAAACGTCAATTTTAATTATTTTTCTTTATTTACTTTCTTAATTATCAGATGAAAAAAATGAAGCACAGATTTATTGGTCATCATGCACTCCAAGTTTGTGATAATGTGACTGACTATAAATCATTAAAACACGTTTTTCGTGCCCCTGTAAAATTTGTTCTGCGAGTGTTACTCCATTTTAAACCTATCCACGGTCGATATATATGAGTTTTAATGATTAAATCTATTACATTTACACTTTTATTTATTCAGGTTATTAATTATATTTTTGTTAATATTTTACTTAATAATTCTTTTTTACATTTTTTGTACGAGTTTCAAATTATACATGCATATACATCTTCTACTGCTTACTTTCTATATGAAGCTTTCCTACTTATCGACAATGCTGTAGGGGTAGAAAATTTTCAAATTCCAGATACTATTCCAATATAAATGCTACCCTGCCCATAACGTTGGTACCTTTTAGTTTTAAAGCACATTAATGAAGATATTCTCTGCGTGCATATTGAATAGATTCGATATTGTAACAAACTTCAACAATTATACAATATTAAAACTATTATATATAGTTTTACTCATGACCGTATAATAAAACGACCATGTAATAAATATTTAACACTATTTTAGTATTCATTAAATTCGAATACTTGTAAAAATATATAAATTAGAGCAACGCTAGTGTTGAAGATTGTCAGTAAAAACAATTAATAATATGGTTTTTCAATAAAAAAATATTAAAAGTATCACATTAAATACTCACACATATAAATTAATACATTGTAAATATTTAAGAAGAAATAAGAAATATCATGTTGCAGTATAGTGGCCATACATTTGAGATTCATATGAATAATATAACCATCGTACATATAAATATAATGAGATTCGATAAAGTGAAATAGCATATGGGATCCGTATATTTGGAATTAGATTAGATTCTGAGAGGGTTTCTGAAACTCGCATGCTGTTTCCAGGCTATTTAGGAACGCCTTTTTTGTCGATAATTAGAACAAAGATATTTTCACGTCGATTTATTGCAGAAAAATAATTCATATTCGTAAATTTGTTTACCAAATTACATTTTAAAACATTCGAATCGAGTACGATATTAAGCAGTATTATCTATTTAAACAGTATAATATAGTAGATATTAAGTGATATTGTCGTCTCCATTAGACTAGTTGGTAGCGCGCACGCCTATCAAGCGGGGAT
>JAPMAG010000464.1:2546-15310 GCA_036584685.1 Rhyacophila sp. Rhy_31_5 | reverse complement strand
AACCCGGGATCCCCGCTTGATAGGCGTGCGCACTACCAACTAGTCTAATGGGGACATTAAAATAAACACAGTGGATTTGGTCGCCTGCTTAATTTGGATTCGAGTGAGAATGGCTTAGAATAGTGCCATTATTATAATAAATAATTTTCTTAAATGAATTTTGTATGTACAATGGTTTCCCATTCATAAGTTTAGATATATAGTCGCGTATACTTATATAATTAATATAGGCAAATAGTTTATTTTTAAAATATTAAACAAAATCATAAAATATTGTATTATTGTAACGGTCGACGCCAAATTATTTGAGTTGACCAATGTGAATTACTAATAATTTCATCAATTTAGTTACTATTTAAACAACAATTTTGTATTTTTGTTGACACACCAAGATGAATATAATTGCTACGTTGTATGAATCTCTTTATTGTCCTCGCTAGGCAGGTTAGTTTGTGGCGCGTACGCCGATCATGCGGGGATCCCGGGTTCAAGCCCGGGCTGGTTGGAT
This sequence comes from Rhyacophila sp. Rhy_31_5, assembly GCA_036584685.1. Lineage (NCBI taxonomy): Eukaryota > Metazoa > Arthropoda > Insecta > Trichoptera > Rhyacophilidae > Rhyacophila > Rhyacophila sp. Rhy_31_5. The sequence continues at coordinate 14,802 of JAPMAG010000464.1, read as the reverse complement.
TTTTTTTTCAAATGTTTATTAATTTGGATTGTAAGCCAGGGCACGAACCCAAAACGGTTAAGCTAATAATTGACGATTATTAGTAGTAAAAAAATAACTGTCAAAACAATCTTCACATTGTGGGGATGCATATGCTTTGTTTCGGAGCGGATGTGGTTAAAAGAAAAAAAAAGAATTGAAATTAAGTTACTGAAATAATCTAGCTATAAAATTGGTCAAGCAATATATCGGCTTAAAAAACAACAATTTGTCTACTGAATCAGTATTACTTATCTAAACGAGTAACATAATAAAACATTATTCCGTTAATCTTTCAAAGTGGCAATTATTTAATATATATGAATAAAGAAAGGATAAGTTTATAATTAACTTATCTTGATCGTTAATACAGCTATTAAAAAAATAAATAATTTATTCTTATGGGTGAATGGATAGTGGCATCCGACTCACTAGCCGAGGATTACGGGTTCGAGGCCCATGCTTATCACAAATTTTACAAATGTTTATTCATTTGTATTGTAGCCAGGGCACGAACCCGAAACAGTTGAGCTAATAATTAACGATTATTAGTCGTAAAAAAATAACTGTCAAAACAATCTTCATACCGTGAAGATTAATATGCTTCGTTTCGGAGCAGATATGGCTAAAAGAAAAAAAGATGAATCTCTTTAAAGTAATAACTATACATTCATTATTTTTATACATTATCATCACTTGCATATTACACATTGCTCAATATTAGCATATGAAAAATTATTTCATAAAAATATCTGTAAATCGATGTAATAATAACAACAAAAGAATGCAAGTGGACAACTATTGAACTTGTATTTTAGGATTTCATTGGTCTTCTCAACTAAATATGCACATCTTCATTAAACATCAATAAAGGCTGTACGAATTAACAAAATATTTGAAGTAAACGCTTCTGTGTGTTTTTATTAAGAGAATATACTGATAAAAATGGCTTGAGAGAAGCGCATTTTTTATTTATCTGTTTTTAACCCTTACTACTTGCTATGTGAGTCAAGTTCACTACCACCTTGGATTGGTACAACTTGAATAGTGAACTAAGCGCACCACTTAAAAGTACGAAGTATAACACCTAATTTATAGGTTTACCTGCGAATATTTCGCATTGCATCGCGTCTATGTTTCATGTAAGACTTTCACGAATGATTCTTTCCGGGTTGGCGGCTTGTTTACTACTAAAACGGCTTCAAGTGAAAAGAGTGAAGTTGATTCTCAGTCTTATATTAATACTATTATCAGTAATCTTACCTCAAAGTCTGGAATTGCATCTAACAACGCTGTAATATCTTTCTGACCACGTTGCCCAACGACTTCTGCAACTGGAACACCGTCATCGTCAACGACATCCAAAATATGGTCATAGCCTTCCATCACGAGTTCGGTCAGTTTTTCGGTTTCTCCTAAATTGAGAAAAAACACAAAGTTTCGATATTAACTTAGCTTCAATATGATTCACAAGTACGATTTATTTAAGCGATACTTGTAAAATTTTTCACTTACCTCGAGCGGCTGTCTCCAGAAGCCACCTGTCTAATTCTTTCGTGTTCTCTGCCAAGTTCGCTTGGAGGGAAACATCTCTGGCTGTGCGGTAAAGTTCGTCCCTGAATGCTGGACTTACCCCCGATTCGCGGACTAATTGAATCAGCGCACCGCGGGCATGTGCTCGAGCTGCGGCAAAGTGTAGCATCGACTGGCCATGCTCGTCCTTGACAAATAATTCCAATATTAGAAGAAATTAATTATTAAGTTGTTACGAGAAAATACAAACCATACGTGTTCTTAATGATATATCATCAGGAATTTCTAAAGTTTAAAAGTTTTAGTGTTCATCAGTTATTAATAAGTCTGTTCATTTTGAACAGAACGTATGGATATAGTATGTATTTAACTAGTGTTGTAACGGAGGTTATCTTTGCGGATACGGATACGGATATTCAGAATTTGACTTCCACGGAGGCAGAGGTTTAACGAAAGCGGAAGTGAAAAATAATTTTTAAAATATTTCGAATCGAATATTTTATTAAACAAATTGACATTAAAGTTTAGTATTAGTTAGAAATAATGGTAACTAACTATTACATCATTTAAGAGTAAATATGGAATATAATATATTTCTATACAAACACTGTAATATAGAGTATTAATTTTTGGATTTTCAATAAAAAGATTTACAATTACACGAAAAAACGTACAAATTGCAAATCTGAACCATTGTTTCAATAAAATTGCGATCCCAATCGAATTGAAACCTCCGTTATACATTTGCTTCAAAACTTGTAGAGGCGGATGCGGAAGTTCCGCACTTTCAGATGCAGAGGCGGAGCTCCGTGACAATCCTAGATTAAACTATATAGTTTGACGGTTACAAAATAATAAACTCACTGAAATTATATTTATGATTACGCAGTAAATTTTGTAACAAAAATTGATATAAAGCAACCGTTTATTAGCACACAGAGTGTGTATAGAAATATTTTGTTATAATATATAAATATTGCAAATCGAAATAATATTAATTAGTTACATCGTACATTTTAAAGTGAAAGTTATGTTCTATAACACTGACGGCGAACCTTTTTACGTGCGCGTGCCAAAAATTCCTAAATATAATTTATCTGATTAGTTTTTTTTTTACTTTGAAACATGACAAAGAGTCTGAATATTCTATTCATGAATTATAAATTCGAAAAAAAAATGAATCTGTAAATTGTTCACGTGCCACATTGTTGTACGTGCCATTTCTTGCACGCGTGCTCTAGGCTCACCATCACGGTACTACCAGATTGATTTGATTAAAAAAAAAACTTATTGAATTTTTACATAGTTTTATTGAGGAAAATATATCTAGAAAACTTGCATGGGTAAATTGAATGACACATTGTCTACATGAAATTTACAACAATTCAGATATAAAAACAACTCCAATGATGGTTGAAATGGACTTGTTTTATATATTTTCATGAATACTCGTACATTGTACGACCGTTTTGTAAAACGAGATTAATAATATTTCTGTCTGTTATATCGTAAATTTTGCTTTATGGTATGTGCTATTGGTGTCGATGACTAATAAAAAATCTTTTATATTTATTATCGGAAAAAAGCATTAATTAGATAGAGGTGTTAACAGTTAAGTCAAGCTATCAAATCAATCATAAAAAAACTATCAGACAAATAAATGTACATTTTCATCATATTTTTGAGAATATTAACAAGCAATTATTATTTGGTGGTGAAGTAGTAGTAAGTACTCTATATTTTTTTAGATTTAAAATATGGAACTTTAATTATAATGTATTTTTTGAACTCAGTGATATGCAATCAATAAACTACCGAAAAATATTTGTAAATATTGTAGTTAAGATCCATGACTTAGTAAGATATAAAAAAAGTATTGTTTATTTTTCGCAAATAAAGCGTGAACAAATATTATAGATGCCACATTCAAAGGTCAAGCAGTAAATCATTGCGTATTATAACCTGAGACATCCACGTACATAGATTTTATAATATAAATAAAATAAAGTGTATTCTCACCCGATTATCACTGCTGAAGGCCGCTTCTGGTGCACCGGGCGTAGCTGGAGCAGGGGGAGTTGGAGGAAGAGTTCTTTGCATAGAAGCTTGCTGCATAGCATTTCCTGCGGCTGCCGTTGCTGCTCCTGCAGCAGTACCTGCAAAAGTTCCCAATCCATCGTGGGCTGTGGATGTGGCGGGAGTTTCAGCATGTGGTGTTTCTATTGGAGATATGCCATCATCACCTATTAATGCCGAAGATTCCTAAGAAAAATACATAATAATTTGCATTGAATACAGATTGATATTCTTATGTGTTGATTATACTATCAAATCAAGGTAATATTTGATATTAAAACAAAAAAGATAGCAGAAAGAAAACAAACAATTTATTTTTCGAAGATCACGTAAAGTGCGGGTAGAAGAATGTCTAATGAACACTTTTCTATTAAATCTACAATACATACCACGCAAGAATAATAAAATGTGACAATGTTTATAATTTTTGACCCAAGAGAAAAGCATACAGACTTCAACAGTGTGAAGGTTATATCAACATTTTTTAATTGTACATTAACTGAATACAAATGAAGTACACATATTTTAAAGGAAAAAATACACTTAAAAAAATGCAAATTGATATGCAAGAACCAAGGCTGCAAAGTCAGACTCAGAGACGGTATAGTCGTAACATTTTAGGCGGAGTTGGAGTCGGAAAAAATCGTACAACTTCGAGTCCTTTCTTTATTTTCTCTAATGAGTAACATTACGGCATGTGTCAAAATATTAACAAATGTATATGATTCAGAATTCTGGGACTGCATTATGTTGTGACAGTTTCTTGTAAGCAGTGTTATTTATATCTCGCTTACGTGTCTAATGCTTATTTTTTCTTGTTACCTCCTCAGGCATTGTTTAGCGGTTGCGTTTACGTGGTCTATTTTTTTTTAACCATATCCGTTACAAAAAAAAGCATATGGATCTTCACAACGTGAAGATTGTTCCGACAGTTTTTGTTTTTACGAGAAATAATTGTCCATTATTAGCTCAACCGATTTGGTCCTTGTCCTGGTTTCAAATGCACTTGAAAAATCGTGTGCAATTTTCGCCAGCCATGGGAGTTGAACCCTAGACCCTCGGTTCGTGAGTCGGATGCACTATCCACTCACCTACGAAGGCGACGTGGTCTATAGTGAAATAATATTATTTGACTTATGTGACTAATATTATATACGTAGCAAGTTATAAAACAAAATAAAAATCGGAGTTGGAGTCGGAAGCGGTAAATTTTGAACTGACTCCACAGTTCTGTGAAGAACTATAGAATTTAAATCTAACATCCAATAATTTGTTACCATTCACTGAACCACTGGGAGCATATTGAATAATATGAAATATGTTTTAACATATGACGATATTTTGTACTATTATTAATGGTATTTTAATAACAATTAATAAAATAATTGTTCACTCACCTGTGTTTTAACTCTCGATTTGTTCTGGTTGGCGAAGTTGTAAAGGTAGGTCGCAAGGAAAGCAATCGGATCCTTTGGTCTCGTATTCGCGACTTCAGTCAACCCTTTGATCAGCGGGTCTCCCAATGCTGCAAGTACATCGTCAGTGTTATCGCGGGAATGTCCTGCCATTGCGGCTCTACCTATCATGTCCAAAGCTCACGTCAGGATAGGAAACGGAAGTTCATCTAACAAAGGCTCTACGACACGGCGTAGCATGTGATACACGCTAATATCGCGATACTGTTAAACAAAATTTATATCAACTTCCGGTTTTACACGTAAATTAGTTTTTTCGTTGAAATGGCTTGATTAATTATGTAAAAGGTTATTTATTTTACGAACAAATGTTTTAAAAACGTTGTACTGTTTTAAGGTAAAATATTATTTTCTTGGATAAACTAAAGTAAATTATTTTATGCCTCCAAAACATTAGATTTAATTAAATACTTGTATTTGATATATAAGTATCATTTATGTTTTAAAATACGTATTTTTATGACGTTTAATTAAAGTATACAAATAATGGCCATGGTTTTCAAAATAGATATTCTTATATAATTTTACGTTATTAATAAATTGTTATTATAGTTACGGCTTAAGTTAAAATAACGCTGATTATATTTTTATGCGAATAGAAATTTGGCTTGCCTAATAATTGATACTAATATACTCGTAGAAAAAAAGCAAGACATATTAATTTTCATTAATACTTTCAGTTACAATATAATTGTCAAAACATTTACTTACATTTACATTTACTTTAGCTTTAGCTTGAAAAATAAGTCTTTTATTAAAGTCAGTTACGTTCACTATTGCAGATAGATTTTACAACTATTACTGTATATTAAATGTCTTTTATTTTACAGTTTATAAAATACTTTTCAGTAACTGTAGGTATTTAAAGAAAATGAAACTAGTATCGGATTATTATTTACAGATAAAAATACTTTAATTTGGTAATACATAAAAAAAATATCGTGACGAGTTGAATAAAAAAAAAACAAATGAAACGTAATGTTAAATTAAAATAGTATTTTTCATAGAAAAGAGAAGTTTTGTAGATGGAAAGAAGAGATAAGAGTGGATAAATTGAGCCATTTGAGCTTTTGTATTATATAAGTATTCGTAAGTAGCACTCAGTCATGCGAAATACTCTAATTATAACAGGAACAATAACGCCACTTATACACTATAAAGGATACGAAAACAGTAATAATTTATACGTTCATTAAATGCAGTGAAAAACTATAAGCAAGTGATTGAAGTTCATTACTGAAATTGTTAAATATGTGATTGGTAAACACGTGATGCTTGCTTACAGGAAGCTAAGTATCTGCCTTCTTCCGTTCTGAATATTGGAATATCCACCTGGCCGGTTTGTCCGTTGTTCGGGGAGGTCTCTGTGGAAATTCATTAAAAATGAAAAGACTTATTCGAATCGATAGCCGTATAATGGGCGTCTTTATCGATCAGTGATATCATGACACGGTTAAATGTATACGTGTGTAAACGATTCAATGCTACGGAACAAACAAAAATACTTTCTTCGAATTATCATTACATCTAATAATTTGACGAAACGAGTGTATTTGTAATTTAATTTGGAATAAATATTAGATTATTGTATAAAATCTTCTCTTAGCAATTATGAAAAAGATGGACTCAACAAAAAGCAATTATTTATATTGAAAAATTAGTAGTACATGTATACTTTGAAGTGGGAAATTATTAATTTAATAAATATGGGTCAACCCTTAATAAAAAATGTTTATTATTATAAATATATACGTTACTAAACTTCCGTTTTAAAATATGAGCAAGAGAACGTAGTTTCAGAGGGTAAAAATTATATTAACACTTTTACTACAAACAGTACTTAAATATTAACTCTAGTATTTTGATATACATATCTCTTGCTTTTAAAAACAAACGAAAAAACATTTTAATTTGCATTCAGATGCAGGATTAAATCTAAATCCCACACCAGAGTAAAATGGCTCTACACAAAGTGTATAGTCTCTACTGTGGACGACAAAAGTAAAGTGACATACTGACAATTCTTGTTGAAAATGATTATGTTTTTTTTTAAAAACGAAATACATTTTACTGTTTTATCCCCATAAGCTATATTTAAGAGACTGTTTGTCTAATCTGAGTAGAAAATTTCGTCTTATTTATATAACCAATAGCAATTCATAAAAGTTACATCAATATTTATTACTAAACTTGCATAACGTCCAGCCCACATAATTATAAAGCTGAAAAATTGGCGGGGAAAGATTTTGTGTGACAAAAAAGTAACTTTCTTTTGTTTGAAATTTTTATTTTAAAGATATAACTGTGGAACTTTGAACGTAGATACTTTGTGATATCATCTTTATATTGTTTTGAAAGAATACCACTACGCCACATATCCTATGAAATTTTATTTGGAAGTCAAAAGACTTATGCATGCGGCTTATCGTCATTGGCTGCTTGGTTATGTACGTGTGCTAAGTATATTGACAATTTACAAAACACTCATAAATAGGGTTTTTTTGTGGCTCAAACCCATTGACCACGGTACCTTTGGTGGTTTTTAAATGCTTTTGTGTCCTTAACTAATTTTCGCCATATTTGTGGCTAGATTTCCTTGATATCTACGGTGATAATATATGCTTTCGCTTGAATTTTACAAATTAGAAAAAATGTATTCTAAAATCATCAATTTTTAATATAAAGGATTCATAATGCATGTATAGGATACGTATTAATTTAAAACCGTATAGTATGTGACCATATCTATAGTTGGAAAAAAATTACAAAGAGTTGCAATTTTTTTCACTTATCATATCGACCGTGTTTAGACAAAAGGTATTAACCCTCACAAGAAATTTTACAAGAGGCATAAAAAAGTCTTTTAATGATTTTTAGTCAAAGTCCTATTAATACAAACTTGAAGTGCATGAGGAGCAAAAAGTTAGTGTTTTATTTTACTGATCTAATAATTAAAAAAGTTAAAAGAAAACTCATTAAAATTGACGTTTAATGCTTTATTTCTTTGCACACAAACTTAGTAGGCCTTTTTTTAAAAACTGAATTTCGATAATAATTCGGCATTTTGGGCTTAATTCATTTTGACAGAACGTGTATTTAATTGTGTACATTGTGATTCTCAAATGAAAGCACTTTTCAAAAAACTAAAGGTTGAGCTCTTTTGCCTGAACAGGGTCGATATACAATTGAAATAACAACAGATTTCGTATACTTATTTCACAAATTATATTAGAGAATCTAAATAGTCTTTGTCTCTTACGGTATAACGGACAAAGTAAAAATTCCATAGTATGCGAAATGTAATATTAATATATCAACCGTGTTTAGGTAAAAAGGAGTAACTCTCACATATCGAATTTTATAGGAAGCGCAATAAAAGGGGTTTTAATGACTTTTAGTCAAAGTCACATTAACGTAAACTTGAAGTGCATGATGACGAAAAAATAGGTGTTTTATTTTCCTGATTGATAATTACTATAGTAATTAAAGAAAAATCATTTAAATTGACGTTTAATACTTTTTCCTTTTCCATACAAACTTAGTAGATCGTCCATTGTTCAAAATATAAAGCCGATTTTCGATAATAATTCTATACTTTTGATTTAATTTCTTTTGACAGAACGTGTATTTAGTTGTGTACATAGTGATTCTCAAATAAAAGCACTTTACAAAAAACTGAGGGTTACGCCCTTTTACCTGAACAGGGTTGATATACATTAATATTATGGGTTACATTAAATAAATGACATTCATTATTCAATTTGTAACGTACAGATTTTTATTACTTTTTTATAAATTATATAACTGAATAACTTTGCGTTGGTTGAAAATATATGTACAAAAGCAAATTCACTTTATCGTTCACTGTGAAACTTTAGTAATATGCTATTTTTTATATTAATAGTAAAGTCAAGGACACAAAAGCTCGAAAAAATGCGTAACCTTGGCATAGTTGGGCTATTTTTTATACAAGAATGGAAGCGTTCATTTCTTTAGTATGTTAAGACGTTTGAATTTTAAAAATCGAATTATTTTCTATATATGAGGCGTGTATTTCTAAAATCAACTTATTCCACTTCAACAAATTTGTTGTAAATGCTACAAAACTGTTAACGCTGTCGATATTAGATATTTTCTTGTTATCTTTATTGCAAATTGTATTTTACACTACAAATGGATATACTATAAAAAATGTGTAATATCGACACCGTAAACAGTATTTTGGCATTTACCACGTTTTTTTTGAAGTGGAATGAGTTGATTTTGGAAATACACGTCTCAAATAATCGATAACATAAAATAAACCACAAAATACTGGCAGAAAACTGTTAATATTCTTCTTTTAACCACAGCCGCTCCGAAACGAACCATATGAATCTCCACAATGTGAAGATTGCTTTTGACAGTTTTTACGAGTAATAATTGTCAATTATCAGCTCAACCGTTTCGGGCCCGTGTTCTGGCTACAAACAACTGAATAAATATTTTTTTAAAAAATGCAACCAACATGAGCCTTGAACCCGTGACCCCCGCTTGGTAGGCGTATGAGCTATCCACTAACCTAATGAAGGTGATAACTATCCACCTAACTTTATTTGTTTAGGAAAGGTTGATATGTCGCCTTCGTGGGTGAGTGGATAGTGATCCGACTCAGGAGCCGAGGGTCATGGGTGCTGGTCGCAAATTTTACAAATGTTTATTCATTTGGGACACGAGCCCGATAATAATTAACAACTATTACTCGTAAAAAATGAATTTTAAGAAAATCTTTATACTATGAAGATCCCATATGCTACATATCGGAGTGTATATGGAAAAAAGGGTTAATATTACTAGGGCTTTAACACTTTTTACAAGAGAATAAATAGTAAATATTCTTTATAATTATATATACTTAAAGAATGCTATGTGAGTCAATTAGTGTAACTGATTAAAATATATTTTTTGTGTAAACTTTTATTATCAATCACCAACGAACACATTTTATTTAATATAATATAGTCTTGATATCACTGGTCAATATGAAATAATTATGCAAACATCTATATCTGGAATAAAAATTAGTTAATGATCGTGCAAAAAGTGCATAAGACAAACAATTCAAGTGACGAATATTCTTATAGAATATAGACTGTGACATGAAATCACATGCAAATACGTACATACATGGTCACAATAGCTAAAAACACGGTAAAATCGATTTGATATCAGATTGTATTGATTTGATTTTTTTTACTTCTATATGCTAGTCGGTATTTAAATAAAGAATTTATTAATATATTTGCATATTTAATGAATTTAAAATATATCTTTAAAGCATAATTTATTCTACAATAAAACAATGCTGTCATAAATGGAATAAATATTTTTTATTTGAACCAGCTGTAATAAAAGATTGCTGTTGAATTATAAGTCTTTGAAAATAAGTAACAGAGTGTATTATATAAAATTATAATCTTCAATGTCTATTTGATATCAAATCGAACGAAAATAGAAAAAATACATTCATTTATCACTATGCGATCTACAGCAATAAAGCACTAAACGTTTTAAATATATATATTTAAATTTGTAAACAGCGGCATCTATGGCCAGTCTGACAAACATCGGATGCATTAAAATCACTGAAAAATATTGAATATGACAACTTATAGACAAAATGAATTATTGATACAGCTTTGCGTGTATGGGTGAGGCAAAAGATCGAACACTGTGATAACCAACACAAACAAGTATGAAGTTAACTTTGCAGATATCTTATTTCAATGTAAACCGGAAAAAAACTGTATAATTTCATCGTCATTTTATCATGAATAAAAACCATTGTCAAACTCTCAGTAAAATAAGTGTATAATTTATGTGACAAGTATTTTTTTTAAAAATATTATAGCAAATAGTTTCCACTATAACTGTTAGTTGAATAAAATTATATAAATACAAATACTCATGTATAATATTTACGTTTATCCTAAGTATGTATTTGATTGTTTTGTAAGCTGTAGTAAAATAAATATATTTTTGAAATCATCTACATAAATATGACCGATTTTTTTTAAATAATCCATTCCAAATATTTTATTAAAAGTATTGCAATGCGTTGAAATGTATCTTAACCCTTTAACCACTGTGAAGACACACATACGCCATGAGCGGTTTGTTAAGTCACGCCAATGACAAAAAATGTTTGCGTTACCGCATTGCCTTAAAAATCAGCTTATTTCAATTGATGTCTCGTATATGTCAGTGCTTTTTTACACTTATTTTGCTGATGTTTTGTTTGTTTTGTTTATGAACCAAGCATTCATCGGTAGGCTATTAAAAAGTAAATGATAACGTCAATTTTGTTTGAATTCACATTTTTATTCATGATAAAAAAGACTTCAGGAATTAAATTGAAAATGCTTTTCAGTACTGACCTAAATGAATCCGATGTTTCGTAAGAGTTGGTAAACAGAATATCTTCTAATAATTTCTCATAATCTCTTCATTTGTCTTATAATGTCACTTAAGTCTTTAGAGATATTTATACAGAATCGTATAGACTACAAAACGGCTATTAAATTTGCAAAATAAAATAATAATTCACTAAATAAACTAAGCATAAAATTACCGAGTAAATAACTGTACAATATTAAAGATATAAGTGGTAACTGCCGTTAAGTATTTGCGTCCACTAGCGTATTTCGTTTTTTGCGAAAAATATTAACAAACATCTCAGCAATGTGAATTGAGTTTTGCATCGCCAGGTCTTTTTCCAGCTGTAAAATATTCCCGACAGCTGTTGTATAGTCATGAAAAGTTTGAAGCTCTGTCAATCCTAAACTTTGATAGTTCCCAACGCGGATAATATCAGGACTATGCGTCTCTCTGTGATTGAGACCTCGTACGGTACACAAGTGTTTTAGACTTTCAGAATCTTTACTCAACTGAGGCAGTGTCATCGTCAAATTAAAGTGTAAAGAATTGCCTAAAAAGCTTGGTCTTGCAGACAAGAATCCGAGCTTATCGTCCCACTTATATTTAAGCCGTGAATCAAGATGCATCATTACTCGAGCTATCTCTGAATACGTTTTGCCAATATCCCCAGGGTGTCGATGAGAGGTACTTGTAATCATTCTTATATGATCCTGGACATTTAGCCAGACAGCTAGATC
>JAPMAG010000462.1:0-15312 GCA_036584685.1 Rhyacophila sp. Rhy_31_5 | reverse complement strand
CGTTATTCATTAAAGAAAATGTTAAAATAATTAAACGGAGTCGGTCGATTTTTTCTAACTCCGACTCCGCCTAAAATGTTCCGACTCCATGACGCCGACTCCGACTCCACAGCCCTGGTTCCAACATTTCTCCTTGCGGGCCATTTTTAAGTATTCCATCACTCAAAACTGTTGAATTGCAATAGCTTAAATACCCGTAACACTTTATTATATTAACTCTAAAATCCAAAAACCCATTTGTTAACTAAGTTTTCTTTATAGCAGGGATAGTGCATAAGTTGAATTACTTTTGCATTTTACAATTAAATAACATTATCCACTCAGAATATCTATTATCTATTTAGTAGTGAATATATCGAGGGCTTAAAGTCAATCACTTTAAAAAGAATTTTAAAGCATATTGTAATAGTTTTCTCAATTAAATATATCTTACTATTTACTAATGTTCTGTTTTAAAATGAAAATACCCATAGACCCAAAGTGTCTTCTCACGTTTAGGTTGAGTTTGACCTGCAGCCAAAAAAATGTTGCCGACGCCTGTTATGTATTGAGGGCTTAAAGTCCAACAATGTTTTCTACTAAAGTGTGTGTTTTTTTTTATTTGTGATAATGTTATTTTTCGTTCTTAGCTACATTGACAATTGTCAAACAACGGTATGGCAATCTTTTCTAGTTTCTTCTTAAATCGCCTGTAGGGTTTAATGTTAATTACATAAAGTTGCCTTTGTTTAATGTCAAAAGACTATATACTGTAGGCGTTCTCGTCACAAAAAAAATCAAATTATCAAACAACAAATAATAACAAGTTGCACTTTTGTCGATAGCGTTGTTTGACTTTAAGCCCTCGATATAATTGTTTAGAATTATGAAAGGAAGAAACGAATTAAGAATTGGCTCTGTATACCTTATATTATATTATATACTATGGTAGTTTGGAATTAATAATAATTTGATATTGCAAAATATTATTTTGATATTTCAGTATAGGTTCGATAATTTCGATTGTAAATTGAACGAAATGGCCTTTTTTTCCAGGCTCAGCCTTTCTTCACCGACCCAGGCCAGAAGCACTTCAACCTGCCTTACGATTGCGTCGGCTTCACGACTGTACCCATTTGGACCGGCATCTTTGTTACCTTCCTCTTACTCTTCATCACCGCTGCCGGTATGACTTTCATGATGGACATCAGGACAATGGACAGGTTCGATGATCCTAAAGGCAAAACAATCACCATCAATGCCGCTGAGTAATCTAATTGTACAGATTTTAGTCATAACTATTTAGCGCGGAGAGTATTTAGCCATTTTTTTGAACAAAGTGTTATGTATTTTCAGTTTGTATTTATTTGGACAGTATTATCATTTAAAATCCGTAACATGTTAACGTAGAGACGCTGGGAACCGTAGCGCGCCGTCCATACGAGTATCTTACACGCTACTGCTTACTGGCATACATGTTGTATATTGTTGGATCTCTACAAAAAATTCTAACACACATGCCTGATTCCTAAGCAATCACTTAAAAATTTTAACTTATTTTTAATTATAAAATTGGCTATTTTAGAAGCATGTATTATATATTTGTTCTGATCCCTCATTTTTAGCTGCATAGGCCAGATCTCATTGATATTCTTGAATGATTGAAATAAGGACATCTGTAAAAGTATGTATGGAGCAATGTAATAATATTGTTCTTATGTCTAATTAAATATGATACGTGTTTTGAGCTGCTCGAAGATATTCCAAGTGATGCAAGATTATCCATTATTAATATTGTTTATCAGTAGAATATTATTGAAAACATCATAATCTTCATTCATTATTAATAATCCTACATTAAATTCCCTTGCTTTAGTATAATAATCAAAATTATTGTTAGAAATACTGTCCATTTAAATATAAATCATTATACATATTAAAGTATTTTGTGAACCTATTTGAACTCATTGATTGAATGGAGCAACAAATGAAGCAATGTTGCTAGTAATAAAATTTATCGATTATACACGCTCAAATTTTACCTTTTTACATGCTGGCAATGTTGATCATTCCAGACATCAAATTCAAATATAAGAACATTCCGTCAGCTGTTTGTTTGAAATGTGTTGCAAACGCTTGCATTAATTTATTCATTTGCTTATGTAAAAGTTGTCTATGATAAATATTAAATTAATAATTAATCTATGCCTTTCTTCAGTGAAAATACTCGGCCTTCTGACAGTAAAAGTCCAGAGATTATTGTATTATATTGTTTAATAAAAAAGAATGTTACTTAAAAGCCTGTTTTATTTTTATTTTACCTGAAAAGTCCTGAATATATCCAGATTGCATATTTGGGTGTTATTCAATTAATACACGTAATGTCTTCACAGTATATTCCAATATGTCATTATTTCACACTTGCTAGCTAATTCTAGTATACAAATCTAATGTATACACACCTGTGAAACGTAGTAATGTTTGTCACTATCATGACAATATCGTGTTAACGTTCGATAGCTGTAATCATGTATAGTTTGCAAATTGTCAATGAGAGCTAACATGCAAACCAATCGAATGTTTTTAGCAAGTTAAAGTTGACAAGTGAATGTACATAATATTCAGTTTAGAACCAAAACTTATTGTCTAAATATTTATTGTTCCATGGTGTAGGAAAAAATATCTTTTATTGATAGATTCACTATGGAACAGCAAAGATAAACACGTAAATGGTCTCAGGCAAATTTTTATGTGTAATCCATGAACTTATTATGGTTGCGATGATTGGTCACCTATGCAATCTTCTATCTACGACATCCAACAGAATATTATCTATAACTGCTGAAAATATATATAACTTCTTCAATTAGAGCTGGAATTCGCCATAGGTTATGTGCTCCTCTACTTCAGTCAGTTCAGTCATTTGTCATCATTGTAATTCGTCAATTTAATCATTCGACGTTTATTTACGAAGTAGTAAGGATATTTCTGGACATATTTTGAATAATATTCTGTCAATATATTCGTCAACCTAAATCTTGTATTAATAATTATGCCACTAATATATTCCAGTCATTGTTTATTTATTTAATTCACCTACAATTGCTTATTTTTCTAAGAAATAATTTATAAATGTGACAATATGAAATCAACGCTCAAAGTTTGTTACGTTAATAATATATTTATTATTAGATTCCCAATTTCTTCAAAGAACCGGTCACTTACTCTCTGCGAAATAGAATGTGTATATTTATTTCATACTCCATTTGCGTACCTTCCTTTAAAACAGTGTCGTTAGTTTAACTCGTTCACCAAAGGAGGCTAATTGTACAAAATGAACACATTGGTGTTCCTTTAGCGATTTACATATTAAAGTATAACTGATTTGAGAATTTCTAATGCCACTTCCAGACACGTATATTGATTCAAATGAATATCAATGGTATTTTTGTTATCGATGATTCAGTTGGCATTACTGCCTAAAAATATTGTTCGACCCTTTCCTGTGGTATTTGTATGAATGAAAATGCTGTCTGGAGCTAGCTTAGAATCATGCAAAAATATTTATATTATTCCGTGAAAAATCTATGTATTAAACGTCATTCTGTATAATAATATTATTTAAGAATTTATAAATAGGTATTATTTCATTTTGTATATCGTCTCCGTATTGACATTGAGCCAGACTTAACAAATAATAATTTAAATACAAAAACTATTTAGTCTATGATTTTAAAAAGTATTTTGTCTATTGTTTAAAAAAATAAAATTAATCTATGGTTTTAAATATTCCTAATTCAATATTTAAGTGTCAATACTGAAATGGTATAAACGAATTGTGCATCCTTCCATGTTAAAATAATAACCATTGATGTATATAATGATTTGTTGGACATATGCAAAAAGTAATCAAATTACAATTTTGAAAATATACAACACCTTCAATTGCATCTATAATGAAATAATTACTAAAAACGGAAGCAAAAAAAATGTAAATGAAACCAAAAATTATCAATCATATATTGGTAAATTTCATATAACATTCAAGGAATGTCAAGATGTAGTTTTGTTAATTTTTGCGTAAGTTGCGTTAATAAAAATATTCTTTTAAAATTGGATTATTATTTTAGTTGTAAATATATTTAAAAAAATAGAGAGTCTATTTTCGAAATTGAATTAGATGCCTAAATTAAAGACTTGAGATTATCGTAAAAAAAGGGGAATTTTAATTATTTGGGCGTATTACGCATTTGTAAAGGTGGCAAAGTATTTACGCTACAGAACAAAACAGTAAGTCAGAATAATAATACATCTTATAATCTCGTGACACATTAAAAAACAATAACTTATTTTTTAGTATTTGTATTTGACTTACAGTGGTTTGTACAATATAATCTACATGCGTAGGTGTTGCTTTATAAAATTAGATTTGTAACTATAATATGATTTTTTTAAAAGAAATATCCTGTTACTTTAAAAAAAGTGGTGAAGTACTTCTTTCACTGAAATCGACCATCACATTGGCTCTACAGATTTTTATACAAATAATAATTGTCTGATTATTGTGTCCCATGCTATGAGATACCAATTTTCAAACTTCAGCTTGATAGATGAACACAATATCCACTGATTTACAAGAGCAATATGTTATAAATGAATAATACGTTCAAATAATTACTCTTTGGTAGACAATATTTCTGCACACGATAGAACTAGCTCCAAAAGAGCTCTCACACTAATTCTAGAGATAATTTCAGCAATTATTGTCAAGTTTTAGTTTGCAAATCAAGCACTAAAAATATATAAATATATTCTTCTTGTATAAGTTATATCGTTGTGTAAAAACAAAATGACGCAGTTGGGTCAATCAACCCTGAAACATGAAATTGTCTCTTCTTCCTATGTTGTACATATACGAATATATAACCTAAATAAAATTAATTGCACTTCATTTCACTGTAGAAAAATACTGTTCAATCTAAAATTTAAGTTTATTTATATGATGTAAGAATATTTACAATATAAACCTTTGATTTACTGGTGTAATGCTACACAATTTTTTTAATCAATGTTTCTAATGGCCGTGTTAAGTGTGACAAAAGGGCATTATGGTTTTAGGTTTCATACATGTCACGCCCTTCTTTTTGTAAGCCAAAAATAAAAAATAATAACTGGTACATTGCCGGTAAGAATTCATCGAGTATAATACAGAGGCACAAAAATATGAGAAAACATGCATCTTATAATTGATGTAATATGATATCTACTTATGAAATATACAATAATGATTTCGTAATAAGAAAATCACTTTGAAGTCACAATTTCAAAGATGTTAATCATCCACAATGGCTTAAATTTCTTTGTACATTAAAAACACTTGATTGTATATTGAATCTTTCTTGTAAATTATGTAAAAAATACGGTAAAACCTCGATATGACGAACTTCAGGCATAGATGCTAAAATTTTCGGTCAAATATCATCGGTATACTGGTAAAAGGCGTTAAGTCGAAAAATTACCGTTTTGATCGAATAACATAGTTTGCTAGATTTCCCCATGCTCTATCATCTAGTAAAACAAGCTTAGCCTGTACGTTTTCTGTAATATGAAAATGTCACTACCTATTACAAGCGTAGCCAACTTATGGCGCATTGCATCCTTGTGCCGACAGTATTTCTATATTATTATTATTAATTCCAACCATGAACGCAAGAAAGTAGAAATGGTGTTTGAGCTGTGTGGCATATCTGGACTCATATGTGAAAAAAATAGCAATGGTATGTTGAAGGTTATTAAGTCGATATTGAATATTGTATTACTAGCAAAATACATTAAACCGACTAAAGACTATTTGGCTGATCAGATTAGGTATATTCAAATTCTGGAAAATAGGTCAACAAGACTTAGAGTCCCAGTTACCCGTATATATTATCGTTAAGTATATATAAGACTCAAACTTTAAAAATTAATTTTGTCAAAACAGCCTTTTTTGACTTAACGCCTTCTGCCAGTATACCGACGATATGTTATATTTATTATATGGTGACTATTCGTTCATGTCAATGGCCGACTATGCAACCATCTTTTAGGGTTATCTCTCTGACTCCCATCTTCCTAAATATCTCTCTGGGGCGGTTAAGGGACCGAGTTCTTTCGAATATATTAAAAAATGTTAGTGTTGATCGTTGCTTGAATGCAGAATTATCCTATGTCATACTGGACTTAATTTACATGAGAACTGTTTGTAATATTAAACTACATACATTATTGTGACCAACACTTGCAAAACTGTGAAATTTATTTATAAATATATTAGATTCACACATAGAATACACTGCATGCCATGCACACGTATGCCATACATCGTTTTTAGTATCAGATGCAATTTTACTTGAAATTGGACTTAGGATAGTTCTGCTTTCTAGCGAGTATATATGTTTAATCCATAAATATATTGCCCATATTTAGCCTGTTATCTCTCTCGCACTTTAAGTCGAGTGTAATGCTGTATTGGTTGTAAGCCGAATATTTTTTAATATGGACTTGTATTAATTTGTCTTCACAGAATTTTTACATTATATGATTCACATTTTATTTCTTTTGTGCTGTTGTGGCTATTCATAGAAGAAAAAGTTCAAGAGACATAAAGTTCAATAATTTTTTTAATTGTCCTGCAATAATTGCTTTGCCAAAGAAGCTATATAATACAACGGTATTGCCAGTAACGTTGAAAAATCACAGTCACTATATCTGTGTGCGAAAGGAAAAGGGCGCCAAGTCTAAAATAGTCACTTTTCAGGAGAGCCAAAATAAGTTCTACATTAAAATAAAAACTTTAACGTTTGACAGCCCAAATGCGGACAACAATCTGATAACTCAAACTGGAATTGGTGTGAAGAGAACTACGAGTATAATTGAAATCATTGCAGCGTTGAGATGACTACGCTATATTTCTTAGATTTTTTATGAAAAATGAAACATCTCGTATTGTTTTAACGTGAAATTTACTAATTTAACGACATCAAAGTGAGTCATTCCTTTTATTCTTTGCGCATATATGCACTCTAATTGTTTTGGTGTACTCAACTCATTTTTCAATTATTAAGACTTAGTGCCCTATTTCTTTCGCATTTTCGGCTTTGAATAAACCGTTTTATCAAACGGTATCTATTTAAACTCACACAACTATTCGTCTACTGTCATAGGATTATTATTTTCATGTGAAACTGTTATCACTATAATATTGTATAATCAATAAATATTTTCCTAATTAAATATTATCTTATCTTCAATATAATCCTCTTCTCCCACTTTATGTATGTGACTTCAAAAATATGCATTTATTTAATGATTTTTGAGAATAGAACGAGATAAGTGACACTAATACAAAAAATATATCAGTATCTGAGAATCATTGATATGCAAGTACAAAACATAACATGTTTGGGAGAGTCAAAAGATTTTTGTTTATTTTAGGTTATGAGTGAATAATTACATCCGTTTCGGTAGGAATTCTACCACTCACTTATAAACATGACTACTAACTGTTAGTCACCTTCAATCGTTTCATAAAATTTTAGACTTGCATGCAGGGTCGTATAGATGCCCTAAGCACTAAGTAATTTTGGTGCCCCTTTACACTTGTAAATTAGTCATTATTTCAACTGAATCACTCTGCTCATATATTATTGTAAAAGTGGCTATCATAGAGAATTTATGATATAATATAATTAATTTTAAAACAGTTTTGTTAACATCTTATGTCAAACTCTTCACATATTTACAGATGCGTTCTTTTGTCAGTATTATTGTTTTGCATCATTACTCCATCTATATGGTATTTCGATATTTACACAAAATTATAATATTTATTTAAGTATTGTGTGTCTTGTAGAAGAAGATGTCAAACCAACATTGTATGATAGAATGGAAAAAAAAATAACGCAACTCTAAATGAAGCGTCTAGTTACAAAAAGCGATATATGCACATTTTAATATTTTTGGCAAACAATGTGTTCATATTTCAAGGTCAAATTTTGTTATGTTAAGATTCTTTATTTTTAACGTATTTTATGTTTAAATTTTAAAAAATAAAGGTATTTATTAACTGATCCACTTTAAAGTGAAATAACTATTTAAATGTGCATGGAATCAATGAGATTTGAAATATTTCAATCCATGAATGTTTCATTTATTATTTTGTTTTCATAAGTTTATATTAGGTTTTGGAACAAAAGTTTTTCAGACATGGTATAAATTGTGCGTAGAATGCAAATGTATTTTTTTCTCGATTTTGACAAAATGTGCTTTGTGTAACTAGACGCTTCAAATCATTGTGCGTACCGGTGTGTCAATGGTAGTGTACAAGCTAATACTTTTTGTGTGTCACGGTTTTCTCTTCTATTCTCATACTGTAAAATATTATATTATCAAATACCCAATGATGTATGTATTTAAAATAAAAATGTTTACTGTAATCATTTGTTTTATCCTGAATCCATTGATAGTTTGTACAACCATGGTCCTAAGTTGACCTAAACCATGGACAATATTTTGAGAGTATAGAAATAATATTTTTAATAAATAAATTGTCCTAAATGTATAAATAATAATACTTCACTATTGTTAAAATGTAACATTGTAATGCTTTTGTGTATTTGTGGCCAGTTTTGATTTCATATTTGAGTACAGTAAAATCTTGGATTGGGGGTCATCTATATACCACGTAACGCTTTTGATGGAGAGAGAGGGGTCGCCACCAACATCTACATGGTGTTATAAGGGGGAGAATGGGTTAATTTTTATTGTTACGTAACACTTTTCCCTCTCAAAAAGCGGATAGGAGTTTATTGTAAATTGAACTCCTGTTTAATGTGGAAAGTTACTTATCCTTTGAGAGGAAGGAGGAGGGGTCAAGTTAAATGTTTATATGATGTTACATGAAGAGGTGAGGGTAAAAAACGTAAGAAACAACGTTACGTGGTTTATAGATGACCTTTTACGAGTAACTTTTTATTTTGAGTGTTTTGCAAGAAAAGCAAAATTTTTTATTAAACTTAAAATTTAATTCTTTGTGTATCGAGCATCATGTAATCATAATTGAATTTATTGTTTTTTTCTCTTTCACTACGAGGTAGTGGATCAACAGATAGCAGTGATTCTGTAAGTGTTAGTGACAGTGAAAGTCGACCTGCACGATAACCTTCCTTCTCATTTTCTTCTCTCTTTCGTCTCCTTCAAACCAACCGCGATTAATTTGAAATAATAAAAATATGAAAACGTATTTTGTTTTTAATCATTTTCATATTAATATTTTTCATTGTGGAACGTATTATCTGAGTCTCCATTATTTTCTTATGTTGAACTCACTAATTACTTTAGTTATTCAGAAATATTTTTCAGGTTGAAACGTTATGCATGGCTCTACAAATGTGTTTTATTTTACTGAAATGTTCGTTACTTCAGAATTTCGTATTACAGATTTAGCCTGTATTATGGGTCGGACATAAAAACGTGCTGGATTTTGGTCGAGTATGGAGGTTCTAAACGTGTTTTACCTACTGTTTGTAATTTATTGTTTTGTGGTGAAATTGTAAAAAAATCATGTATTTACTGAATGAAGCTTGTGGTTATATCACAGTGACTCCAAGAAGCCAGATGCTAAAATTTAGAATGAACCGATAACGTATTTTATTTTTTACACAATTCTCTTTGATTTTTTTTTCAATTAACGATAAAAATGCCTTAATAAACATGAATGTATAGAAGTAAATTCAAAAATATAATATAAGTGAAATTGTGTAATCGTGAAGCATATATACATATATACATATAATGTAATTGTTACTATACATACTATAATGTTACAATAAAAATGCATATGGCCTGAGGCTTTGTTTCATTAATTTACGTGCCTCTTGCACCCTCACACAGACCTTCACTGTAAGTAAATGGTAAATTACCATTTGAAGCAATACTTGTATGTTTTATTTGGTAAGCTTACAACAGTATACTATTGATGACTTTGAACAATCATCGTATTATACTGCATTTCTATAGTACATCCCAAGAGTTGGGAAACATATACCAGGCTCACAATAAAATAAAGGTCATATTACTTTAAGGCAAGCTTTTGTGAGCTGCAAGAAAACAAGGTAGGAAAAAAATTGAGAGTATTTTGTTCATTACATTATTACAGGTGTGTGAAACTTTTTCATGGTAGAAGGATATAGACCCTGTTTAGGCAAAACGGATTTACCCTCAGTTTTTTGAAAAGTGCTTTTATTTGAAAAACACAACGCACACAACTAAATACATGTTATGTTAAAAGGAATTAAGTCAAAAATGGCGAAAAAAGAACGATCTACAAAGTTTGTATGAAAAAGAAAAAAAAATCAGATTAAGAAAATGAAATACCAATATTTATTGAATCATCATGGTCTTCAAGTTTGTGTTAATGTGAGTTTGAATAAAAATCATTGAAACATGTTTTTTGTGTCTCCTGTAAAATTTTTTCTGTGAGGGTTACTACCTTTTACCTAAGCATTGTTGATATGTACTATTTTGCGACTTTGACTTAAGAAAAATATTTTATTTTTCAAGTAGCTCGTAACATTTTTCTCTGAAAAATAGATTGTGTAATTTAATACCGACCAAAGAAATCACACATATATATATTTTATATAAGAGATGTGTAATATAAATACTAAAAATACAAGAGTAATCTACTAATAAAGTAAAGAATGTTTTATTTTATTCTAGGTTTTATTATAATCTTATTTCCACCAATAAGTCTGATGGATATATCCGTGGCCAAAGGAAGGTTCTTTACCGATGGCTGGCCACTTTTTGGAGTAAGCCGGAATTTCATTAGAACTTCAGCCACCAGTATTTTAATAGATACCATTGCGTATAATTTACCTGAAAGATTGATCAAATAAATATTATTAGGTAAAATTACAGTTTCTGCTTCCAAACAGGTTATATAGATGTCCATGATAGACAAATTTGAACTATTTGTACATGTTATTAAAAATATCTATGATTTAAACCACCGATCATCAAATTTATAGCAACATATTACAACTATTCTACAATGGGCGGCAATTAATTTTAAATATTACTATTCAATTGTTTCTCGCAAATATTTTGTTTCTGTCTATTTTCAGTCAATCATTCTTAAAAAGTTTATTCTAGGTCATGATCAGTGCTGGAATAACCCTTAAGCAAAGTAAGCATGTGCTTGACCATCATGGGAAAAGCGGCACTACAGAAATTTTTCATAGACGAACTTATCATTTAAATTATCAAAGTAATAACATTTATTAAGTAATTTTCAAAAGTCTGAAAAATTAATAAATTTTGTGTATAAAGTGCTATCTCTTGTGTCACCATGAATATCCTGCAAAATTAAGTACATCGTACCTGCAGATTGGAAGCTATACAAATTTAAACAAGTCTAGATACATTTGCAATAAATAGTGCAAGTAATGGGTACTATCTCATAAGAAGTTCTTAGTTGCCAACTGTCACTATTCTGTTAATTGTAAATGCATTATTCATACGCCAAAAATTTATAGTATGGCTTATTATTGTTTTAAGGGGCACCAAGATTAGTCAGTGCTTAGGGCATCTAAGGGTTTTAATTCTGTACTGGTTGTGACATACTGTGGTCCATAGGTCATTTGTGGCCCGTAGTCATAGAATTAAAAAACTGAAAGTTGAAATATGATGGAAACAAATTTTGAAGTAACAAAAATTAAAGGAATTAACAAAGATAAGGGGCACATTTTCATAAATTTGAGGAATGAAGAATCGAATGACTTTGTTCTGCTTATCGCTGTTCTTTGATTAAAAACAATTTTCAAAATCTTACAGCATCATCTGAAGTGAAGGATAAACCTTCTTGATATATTAAAATGTTCACAGGGATCTACTTATCATTGTCCTAATGTATTTGTGTCAATTTACCAAAAATGTGCGCCTTGTAGTTGTTCGTTGTCTTTAATTGTTTAAAAGTCCAAATCCTCATCAGACAGAGACTATTCAGATCAGATGACTATCTGACAATACTCAAAAGATCATCAGAGATACTTCAACAGTTAAGAGAACAGTCTTTTTCACAGAGTAGTTAAAATCGTTTTAGAATAACCAATAAACGATAAAAAGCAAACCATAGGACATGTACTCACCAACACAACTTCTTAGTCCAGAACTAAATCCCAAGAAAGAATAGGGATGTCTTTGTTTGACTTCTTCTGGTGAAAAGTGTTCAGGCCTAAATGAATTTGGCTCTTTCCACAGCGACGGATTCCTGTGAGTCGAGAAGAGGCTCATGAAAACTGTTACCCCAGCTGGTAAGATTTCAGTTTCTGTAACAGTTAATCGCACATCCTTGTATGATTATATAATATATAAGATCACCTCATTTAACATGATTGACAGGGTAATAGAATTATAGCAACATAAATATATCATGTTTTGCTACAAAATACTGAGGATTGTAAAAATGAACAGAGTTCCTATTTTATCTTCTTAAATTGTCAAAAATATGAATTAATATCAGAAAATGTCATAATTGAGTATGCAGTATTGAAGTTTCTTCTTTGCCAAATTGCTTTTTTCTAGCTCCATCCATCATTTAAAAATTAGTAAGGAAGTATATTTTGTAGTGTTAATGTTTTTGTCTAACAATCAATCACTACAAATGTTGTACAAAAATCAACTTATAAGCATTAATATTGATGATACAAGTACATCCCTGTATATTCATTGAAATACTCTTATGTCAACAGGTTTTATATTATGATTACTTGTTGATTATCCACTCAATCAATGAGATCAATAGCTAATAACATAAGTTATAAAACAACATAAGGCTCTTACCACTCAGTTTGAAGTCCTCTCTATTGTATCTGACAATAAATGGACCAATCGGAAATAGTCTTACTGTCTCCTTGATGCATTTGTCAAGATGGACAAGCTTTGCACAAGCAGATGCATCCAATAACCCTTCACAGCTTGACATGACTGCTTCCAGCTCTTCCATCACCAAGTCCTAAATAAAACAGGAATGTCATACAGGAAACTAAATGTGATCGCTGTTAAGGAATTAGTTTCCTCCAAAACAGATATACGAGTATTAAAAGTAGCTGAATTTTGCTTTTTTTTTTTTAGTTTATCACATTTTACTAAACTTTTACAATTTAGCAGATGGTCTATCAGAACAGTTATTATAAAAATAATGAACAATGATGCTTCACACTTAATTTTAGTGAAATAATAGATGAACATAAGAATATAAACTATTGAAATTTTTAATGATAATACATATTGTATGTTATTTAAAAAATGTCAAAAATATTTTTTCTTTATTGTCAATTTACAGTTGTAATTGAAAAAGCCCGATAGGAATGTTTATTATTTTTTTCTAGCCATTCAATTTCTCTCGAACAAACAAAATCTCAGATAGTCCAAACATTAAACTAAAAAAATCAGATAGACCACAGGTTTAACCAGCAGTTTTTTTCATGTGACAAGTTCAGAATTTTTTTGCCTGCCTATATCATTTGCCAAAATAACAATAACTCTTTTAGAGTAATGACTATGTATTTTTGTCATCAGTGTTATAACTTTAATGATAAAGCTTACTCAACTATAATTTATAATGAACTGTCACTTGAGAATTGTTTGAAAAGTAGATTTTAGAAATGCATTTAAATAATACTTACTTGGTGTTCTGGGTGCATTGCCAACATATTTAAACAGAAGCATGCGATTGATGCGACGGTGTCTGAGCTCTGAAATAAAAGAAATACGAATGAAGACTGTAAGTAAACTAAATTCTGGCATAATCAGTTACAAATACTTTGATAATAGATCACATATGACAGAGGAATCCTTGGTGCTACGCATTTTTCAGCTCAGATTTGTGAGAGAGTTGATTCCATATGTGAGAAAATTGTTCTATGAAAATATAGATCCTTAAGGCGAAAGAAGTAATTCAATCTTTAGGAAATCAAGAACTTAAATAACACAGTATGAACTCGTCCTGCCAGGCTAATGAATAGCGAGTTTGCTTTACACGCCGGGGTCGAGGGTTCGAAAGTTTCTGGTGCAGTGTGCTGGTCGCAAACATTTTCCAAATATTTGTATTTGTAATCAAATCATAATTCCAAAATGGTTCACAGGTAATAATTAACAATTACTCATATTACTCGTAAAAAACAACTGTTAGAAAAATTTTCACACTTCGAAAATCCCGTATGTTCCAACTCAGTGGGTGTGGAATATAGAAAATAAAACAAAAGAGTACTCAGCAGACCTTAGGTAGGTTTTTATGAAATCTCTATCTTACTCGCGGCATCCTATTTCTCTATTTACGTGCTGTTTTCACAAAACTAATTATCCGCGTAAATAGAGCGATTACTCACTGTACTGTAAGTTATGCTGTTTACTAGTTGTACCAAAAGCCTGACAAAATTTTAAATACTTACTGCTGAAAACATGGTTAGCGTTTCGTCTATCAATTCTTTATCCGATATTTCAACTGATTCTTCTGATACTGCTTTAAGAAGTTGTTCGATAGTCGTCCTTATTTTTGGTTTTTCATCTTCGTTAAAATCTCCATTCATCATATCTCCATGGACTTTATCAGTATCGTTGATCTTTTCTATACGTTTTGATTGAATACTATCATTAGGTTTCTTTTGAGGAAACTTTGTCTTGATGAGGTTTTGCGCAGTTGATGTTTCCATTTGTTCTTTTTTGAGACGAATACTCTGTAATAATAAACAAATCTTGGCAATCATCAATAAGTTTTTCGTAATGAATGAAATTATAAAACTACTCTTAAAACCCACAGCAGATCACATAACTTAACAGATTAATTAAACATATATCAAATCGTTCGAATAGAAACATTTATGTAAAAACAACGCAAACCATATTACCAAATACCGATTCCTAACCTATTACACTTCAGATAAACCCGCATCAATGAAATTATGGGCCAGAGAAGACAGATCAAGACAGAGAAGAACATTATACCAGCCAAACAGCAGAAATAGGCATGCCTACACTCTACATGATGAACCGCAGATGGAAGAAAGAGAAAAGGACTCCCGGACTGAGGACCAAGATGAAGAAAAATAAAGTATAAAGAAATGGGGAAAACAAGCAAACAAACATAAACAAAGACCCAAGAGACAATAGACCAGAAATCGATGGCAACCCCAACAATCAACCTTCACCAGACACGAGAAATGAATGGGACAGAGCAGGGGCGGATCTACTTAAGGGCTTTTTGGGCTGCAGCCCAGGGCCCCGTGTATA
>JAPMAG010000461.1:3672-15314 GCA_036584685.1 Rhyacophila sp. Rhy_31_5 | reverse complement strand
TACGACAAACTTCCAATGCCGCACATATGGCGGCACTCGAGTGGTAAGGGTTAATACTATACTTGATGAGAAATCGTGAGTCACTCGGTGTAGACAGAAACGTAAAATTTATTACGAAGACTGTTTAAAACGTATTTTAACCCATTCCTTTTACATATATTTTTTTATAGAATATCAAATACCTGCTTGCTTAATTTGAGCAAAAGCATTAAAACTACATAAAATGCTCCTGCTTTGATATATTCAGCTCTATATCTTTTTAATGAAACAGCTCTACTCTGCTGTGATGGTGTTTTAAATATTTCCAATATTCTTTTTAATTGTCAATCTTTTTTGTTAATAATTGTGAAATTTCTACATAAGTAATTTTTTCTTACATAGCTCATTAAAAAATCTCTATTTGAATTAAATTTTATAGATTTTATCAATATAAAACTTACATACACATTCCGTGATGCACAAAATGTGTGGACCAAAAATGCAAAATAGATATATTGCAAAGAAAACTGTTAAGTAATGATAAAATTCTTTAATTTTACAAAAACCTTTTTTTTGCGAAACAGTTGCACTTTTTTTTAAATATAAATTAACATCTTTAGCATGCCATTCTCTCGCTACGACACTGGAATTTATTTTTTATTGTGCGCCGGTAAACACGTGGTATTTTCATGATAAAGTGATGTTGAACAAAGCTTTGCCTAAATACTTTTAATGCTACTTTTAAAATACAGAAAGGAGAGTTTTTTAAACAAATATCTACCAGCAAGCCGTCTGCAATTCAAGTATGTAGCAAATCTGTATTAAGATTCAAAATATTCATATTAATATTACTGTCATATTAAAAGCGTTGAGATTTCTAAAATTTAGGACTACCTGCTTTTATAAAAGCGTATTACAGTTTGTCAAATTTTTATAAAATATGGTAGCAATATTATGTGCCTTGTTGTTCCATGAAAAAAAAAAAACAAATAAATTGCCACCATTCAAAAATGAAATACGCTATCCAATAATTTGAATATTTTACGTTTAAATTAACTTAACTCATAAAACATTTCCGTGAACAGTGTGTTGCATGCGAAAACTTTTAAAAAGCCGTGTAGAATTTCGAGTATGCGTTTCAAAGTCGGTATTAGTATTAGTAAGTATTATTCATGCGAGGAAATTGAACGCCAAATTTAAATAGTTACTTGTTACAGTTTTATTATGTGTATCGAAATCTATTTACGTAAAATGTTACTAACTTTTAATCGCACTGTAAAAAAAAATTATCGACAAGCACTTGCAATTTTTTGCTCCTTTGTATATTCGTCACGGTCGAGCAAGTAAAAATCTTACTTAATCAGTATTTTATATTAGAACTTTTGATGTTAGAACTACACTAGCCATTGATAAGATCATTTTCATTAACCACATTTTTTTCAGTTATATTTTTTATCTATCATGCTGTTTTTATAAATCTGTATTGTATTTAAAATATATGTGGCGCATATTTAATTTGTCTTTCTTTACACCGATCATCGTCTAATATAAATAAGTATTGTCTGACTTGAATAAAAAAGATCATGATACGCGTTTATGTCTAGTAAAATCTACTAGTTTCTCTGAGCATCTATGCATCGCCCTCGCTACTACCTAAAATATGCTATCATTATTCTTATAAGACTGAAAGCTGATGTCAAATTTATAAACAATAGTTTATATATTCAATATTTACGTCATAATGTGTATTCATACTATAAAAATGGAGCTAAGAAGGCTATTATTAATTATAAAACTAATAAAAACGCTTTAGGTATTTACGTATCAGTCAGGTAATTTAATAATAATTTAAACCTTTATCATCGGAGACATTCATTGTATTGACTTGTTAGTTTTTTTTTTCCATTTCATAATTTAAAATTGTAGTATGAAATATAATATATATTGTATTTTAGAGGCTAAGTGACACAATGCTAAATAAAAAAAAAAATATTCGACTAATGTAACTTTATTAATACAATTTTTTTACTTAACTATTTTCGGAAGAATTTTGCTAAGAGATTCGAAGAATGTTTTTAATTATCTTAAAAGATGGCGTTGTATCATGACCATTAGTGGTAGCAAGCTTAATTTTTTTTTTTACATAAATGTATTAAAATAATTTGAGGTAACTGGAACTGTAGCCCTCGCATCCAAGTGAAATATGTAAATATTTATGTCAAACAACTGCATTCATTGTCTTCTTGTGTATTTAGTATTATTGTTTACTGTGTATGCGCGACCAGCCTGTAGGAAATGGGGCTGCATTATTAATCGTGTATACTTAAATATACATTGCACTATTACAACATGGCGAACATAATCGAATGGAAATATGTATTTAGTAAATATGTTTCAATAAACAAAAAACAAAAGAACTCCCTACAGCTTTAAATGCATGTTACATTAACATTCGACATATATCATAAAGTTTAAAATAAAACTGACATAAAAGAGCGATTAAAATGATTAATTCGTATTTGGAAACAATTGTGAAATATTTCAATGTACGCTGCCATGTTGTATAGTTAAATAACCTGCGTTAATGTCTCACCAATTAGTGTTAGAACCCAACGTTACAAGTTAGGGACTTTCCATGTCTCAATACATCCTCCAGTGAAATGATAGTGTTGCTTTTCTATAAAATAACGGATTAATTAATTGCCATGACCAATAATATTTTTTTTTTTTCATATTTATAATATACCTACGTTTTCTATTTTGTATATATTTTTAGCGGTAGTGTTAGCATAACCTTTACGAATAATTAACTGACATTTTAAAAATGCTTTCAAATAACCTTCATATAATTATGTTCTTTGATGAATTGAACCAGTAAAGTATAATTCAGTAATTGATAGCGTGAAGAAAGATGGTGTAAGACAATATATCAGTTCTTTTAGTTGAATATTTAAAGATAGAAGGCCAATGGTGAAGCATAAAGAATTGATTTTAGTTTTACCTCTGTGTAGAATTATGATATTGTACTGCCCATTACTCATTAAGTATTGTACTATTTATCAAGTGATATAACTAATAAATTTTTAAAAATACTAAGTGTTTCTTTGTCTTTTTGTGTTGAACACATTCAATGCTAAAGACTCAACCCACGCCCACACAGGAGATGACATTATTTACTCTCCTTGTCTGTTGTTGCTTACAAAAATTACATTTACAAATTCAAAGTTTACAAGATTACTACAAACAATACATACATTAAAAAACAAAGTTTTGTTGATGTCTATATTTGAACGTGTAACCAACAAGCATTTGGCATATTACAGCATTTTTTCCATTAGCAAAGGTAAGGTGGTAAATTGTAGGATTTGTAACAAAAAGTGCCATGTTCCTTCTATCTTTCAAAAATAGGTTTAGTTCATTTTTTTTACATTACTCACTTCCACTTTTACTTCATATTATAAAATACCTGAAAACAACGGTCTAAAATAACTTCTGGTTTACCAGAATATAGACAGCTTATATAAACAGTATCTTGTCATTGTTTATGCTAAGTAAAATTAAATTTATTTATATTCTTTTAGCTGCCTTTGGGCAAAAACTAGCGAAATTTATATTTTTGGCCCGAGGTCATGATTTTATTCAAGCATTTTATCAATGACCTTGAGTCTGAAATCTGAATTATGCAAGTAGAATGTAATGATTGCATTACATGTGTATTTCTAATTTCTTATCCCATTGTAAGGTTTTCTCTCTGCATACATAATAGACAAGCACTTAGTCATAATAATAAGGGTTATTGCGTACAACTATCCCTTTCAACTCTATAATGGCACCTCATGATTTACTCTCTTGTATTGTATAGAAATGCACTGAAGAACGCCTCGGGTGTTATTCAGCATGGAATGAGTGAACAGACTTATCTATTTAAGCTGCATTGAAGTTTATAGCACTTCATAAAGTGCTATAAACTTTAAAAAAAAGTATAATGTTCTATTTTCAAACTAATTCACTAAAGCAAAAGAAAATTATTATTTTGACAACAATAGCATGTATTAAATTTTTTGTGGTTAATTTTTGAAATTAAATATTGTATTTTATAAAAAAAAACAAAATGCAGCAATTTACAAGTAGATTATTTAGCAGAGGGAAGATAATTTCAAATCTATTTCCTAAAGAATCTATTATACCTAAAGAATTGAAAAATGAACCACAACTTACATATTTGCACAACTCGAAAGAAAAAAGTGAACTTGAGAAAGCACTTAAAGAAATGTCTTCAACAATAACAGAGATACCAATAGTTATTGGTGATAAGGAAATGAAATCAATTGATATTCATTACCAAATCGCTCCATTTGATCACAATCTAAAAGTTGCAAAGTTTTCCTGTGCTGATAAAGATATGATAAATAAAAGTATTGAAACGGCAACCAAAGCTCAAATTCAATGGGATAGAACAAAAATACCAGAAAGAGTCAAACTTTTTGAAAAAGTTGCGGATCTGTTATCTGGGCAATACAGACAAAAAATCAATGCAGCAACTATATTAGGCCAAGGAAAAACTGTCATACAAGCTGAATTAGATGCAGCATGTGAGCTAATTGATTTTTTACGAATGAATTGTATATTTTTGACAGATATTTTAAAATATGAACCAGTATCTCCAGACCCTAACATTGCACAAAATTTCTATAGACTCAGAGGTTGTGAAGGCTTCTGGGCTGCTATCAGTCCATTCAACTTCACAGCTATAGCTGGAAATTTAGCATCATGTCCTATACTAATGGGAAATGCTGTTGTGTGGAAACCGTCTAATTCTGCTATTTTATCTAATTGGATTATTTTTCAAGCATTCAGGGAAGCTGGTTTACCACCGGGTGTATTGAATTTTGTGCCAGCAGATGCAGTAACTTTTGCAAGCGTCGTAACAAAGTCTCCAAATTTAGCAGGTATTAATTTTACAGGATCTTTGCGTACATTTGAAACATTGTGGTCACAAGTAGGTTTGAATATTAACAAATACCGCAACATCCCAAGACTTATTGGAGAACTTGGAGGGAAAAATTATCATTTTGTCCATTCTTCTGCTGATATTGACAATGTTGTTAATGGAACAATCCGTTCTGCATTTGAATATGCAGGACAAAAGTGTTCAGCTTGTTCGATAATTTACGTGCCTAAATCCTTGTCAAACCAAATAAAAGAGTCCTTAATAAAATCCACTAATGAGTTGGCCATCTGTCATCCAACGCATTTCAATACGTTTACATCAGCTGTGATTGATAAAAATGCGTACAAACGAATAGTTGATTATATTGAATATGCTAAAAACTCAAAATCTTTGGAGATATTGGCAGGCGGATGTTACTCTGACGAAACTGGGAATTATATTGAACCTGTAGTAATATTGTGTAAAAATTCTAATGATAAAATGATGAAAGAAGAAATATTTGGTCCCGTCTTATTGATGTACATTTATAATGATGAAGAAACGGATAAAGTAATGGAGGAAATATCAAACAATTCATCATATGCCTTAACAGGATCCATTTACAGCGAAAGTGAAGATTTTGTATTGAAATCATTAGAGATGTTAAAAATGACAGCTGGGAATATGTATATAAATGATAAATCAACAGGACCAGTTGTAGGACAGCAGCCTTTTGGTGGCACTAGACATTCTGGTACAAATGATAAATCTGGAGGACCTCAATATTTACTGCGTTTTGCAAATCCACAATCTATTAAACAAACTTTTTCAGTACTAAATCATTACAATTACCCATACATGAAAAGTATATATGATAATTAACAGATCAACATATTTCGTAGCCGCTTCAGCAAGAAAAACTGAAAACAATATTTTTTGTAGGAGATAAGAGTGGAATAATTTTAATCCATTTGTTTTCTTGTTGTGTAATGTTTTTTTGAATACTTAGATTATATTTAATTAAAAATATATTATATCAACTTATATCTGCGTATATTTTTACAGCTTATATTTATATCAAATATGTTAGTGTTCAAAATGCATTTTTACGTGTACCGTAAAGATTTTTTAAATGTAATACCTCTCTGTTAACGTCAATAGTATTTTGAATACATTCCAATATTCTATTTCTGTTTACACAGTAAATCAACGTTCTCCAAACTTAACAAAACATGAGAGCTACTTTGAAATTCAAATTATCTGGTAAGCTAGCTACATATAATGTACTGGTGGAATCTATCATCATATCCTCTGTGGGGCAGCAAACATTGCAGGAAGCAAAAATGAATGACCATTTGACAATCACTGTTGTAAATACTACTACTAGGTCTTTCAAAGGAACGATACAATAAAAAAAATCTTCTTGAGTGTCAAGAAGTGAGTGGCTGAAGACAACTTTATGTAATCAATTTTCTCTACCGTTATTCGTTGATGGAAAGCTATCGTATTGAAATAATAATACAGGTTGAATATTTATTTCCACAAATATATTTAAAAATTCACGACCAGTTTTGGCTGTTATAATTTTCACTGAATCAATTCAATCAATTGAATTATTATCTATTGAAAATGTTGTAACAGATGAAACCAGTCTTGAGTTTTTATTTGTTCAAGTAAATATAAAAACTATGTTAAAATTTCAACATAACTTAATATTCAACTTCAACTTCAAAATGTTCATAAATTAATAAACTCATCCCAGATAGCTGAAAGGTAAAGTAGTATCAGCTACAATAGCATAATTAGCTCGCAAAAAAACTCCTATGAATAAACTTATTTGCAGTAATCTCAAGGCTTTACATTACTGAAACTTCAAAAACCCAAATTTATCTTATGTTAGATTATTCATCAATATACTAGTACTGTCACATCAAAGAACCAGCTCTTTAAAATGAACTGCCTGGGGAAAACTGTGCTCACTTGGACTGCATGCTATTAGCAGTGAGTTAGTGAATTTTGACAGGTTAAAGATTGTATTTTGTAGGTCAAAATTTAAAAAACAATGTAACTTTCATAATGTACTATTGATTATCATGACCCACAACTGTTTATGTTCTGCTAATGTACAGTAATCAATTAGTTATTAGTTTGATAATGATAATAAGCAATTCATTTATTTTCTTAGTATAAAATGGTAGTAAAAACATAAAGTACTGCTTAGATATGAGTGAAACTGTTTATTTAGTATTAGGGCGAGTTAACACTGGTAGGATAAGTCAAATAAAGACTTACCTAATAATTATTCGAACAAGTTTATTGTATATGTACATACTTTTTCATTAATCTTTTTGATTAAGTGCCAGATGCGAGTTAACTCGCACCACTTAAAATGCAGATTGCTAGACAAAATTGAATATTTATGAGGATTCTAAAAATGAAAACACAGATATATGACATGCGTAAAGTTGGATTGCCCACATTCAATTGATTATAACTTTGTTAATAATACAGCAACAACTCTGAAACTCGGGAAATAACTCTAGCTTGCCGGGCACTAACGAATGGCTTTTCGGAAAATTGAATTTTCCGAGGTGGGCAACCCATCTCTATGCACATAGGGATATGACTATAATATGATCATTACAATGTCCTGACAAAGAAAGATTCAATATACTTTCAAAAGAAATATTACATTTCTATTTTTGCTTAAAATCACAGCTTCCTAGGTAGTGACATTATGTCTGGAACAGAATGGGTTAAATTAAGACAGGACTTGAAGGTTTTCTTTTCAACTTATTTCACTGACTTGAAAATGTAATAACAGACGAGACAAGTCTGATTTTTTAATAGCATCTTTGTCAACAAACTATGTAAAAACTCTATTATGTTTCCAATATAAGGCTTTCCTTCAAGAGTTATTAGAAAGTTTAATTAATCCAATACATTTTTTTATGTAAAAACTATTTACAGGTTTTTATTTATATCCATGCCTCTAGGTCGATAATTATGTTTAATCGTTCATACATTTCATGATACAAATATTTATATTAAGTTATATACTTGTAATCAGAAAAAATATTTGAGAATAATTGAAGGATTAGATAGCATATTTGTAAACAAATACACTTATAGTATTTTCTTACAATCAAAGAAAGATAAGACGTCTCCATGTAGTTGTAAATTCAGCTTGAATGAAATATTACAAATACCTTATCAATATAAATTCAAAAATATCACTGTGACCCTTGAAATTATAAGACATCTTACTTATCACTACTACCCAGTTAAAAGTTATTATACAGGTGGATAGTTTACTATAGGATGATTAAAAAGTTAATGATCATATTAATAGGTAGGTATGATTTTTTTAAATAAATTTGTAAAATCGTCGCATTTTTATTACAGTGAATATAATGTACAAACACTGTTAAATTTTATTAAAACGCGATTAACCTAATATGCGATGGAAAACTACTTTACAGCTGTCATTTACTTATGTCACGCATTATGGGCTATATAGACGAGACTGAATGAGAACGGACATTCTTTTGATATTGGAGCAATAGAAGTACTGTCGATTCTGTGATTGTCATCACACAATTCGCTTAAATTACTATCAATTGACAACCATATGTTAAAAACAAAAATCTGACATATGTATCAACTAACACAGACTCGCGGTCAACAATCGAACCAATCACAATTCGCGCATGGCCTTTCAGATTTTCCTAGCCGTTTGGCTAATAATTTTGTGAATGCCATGGGAGGGGCTGTACAAATTGGGTCAAATTAAATAGTAGACCTGATAATATTCTGCTATATTTATGACTTGTAGAAGAACAATGTGCATTATATGCGTTTGTAAAAAATATTAAAAACAAAGAAATCGTCGCGAAGTGCCCACGCAACCACCGGTGCTAATCTCTGAGCGCGCAATCAATTTGACATTCGATTTTATTTTGATGACTGTCGTTCTTTAACGAGTGCCCGCGTCACGTGAGAGTCCCTTCGCCAATTCCAACTCATCTATCGTCAAATTGTCTGCGTACGTCAATTTGGCATCCCGCCGAAGCGACGATCGTTACAAAATAGTAGGAAAATATTTACGTAACACCTACTTACCTAATCCGCAGCTTTCGATTGTTCGCGCAGGTCGGTGGTAGTTTACCGGCGGGTCGATTCGTGTCCAGTGCTAATATTCTCTATTTAAGTGTTGTGCAATGTTCTCTGTTTGCAAGCAGGGCTTGGCGGTGGGCCTCCGATCCAGCAATGTTCAATTGTTGGAATCCGCGGAGAGGCGTTTGGGATCCATGGTCCCCGATCTGAACCTTCCGGAGTTCTCCGTCGTCAATGAACCGGTGCTGGGCTACCGTAAAGGATCTTCAGAGAGAGCCGCGCTGGAAGCGGCGCTCAAGGAGACGGCCTCCAAGATCGAAGATGTGCCAATAATGATCGGCGATAAAGAAATTCGTACTTCGGAAGTCCGCCACCAGGTTATGCCGCACGATCACAAAAAAAAAATTGCAAAGTTTTACTATGCTGATACCAAAACCGTGCAAAAAGCTATTGAAAATGCTGTTGAAACCCAAAAAAAATGGGATCGTTCACATTTGGCTGACCGTATCAAGATTTGGGAGAAGGCGGCAGACTTGATGGCTGGTCCTTATCGGCAAACCTTAAATGCTGCAACCATGTTGGGACAAGCAAAAACTGCCATTCAAGCTGAAATTGACTCAGCCGCTGAACTGATCGACTTCATCCGTTTGAACGCCTACTACCTGAAAGAGAACAGCAAATACCAACCTATCTCCGAAGACTTGAAAGTGACAAAGAATTCGATGCGTTTCAGAGGTATTGACGGATTCATAGCTGCTGTTAGTCCATTCAACTTCACAGCTATTGGAGGCAATTTGGCTTATACTCCTGCCATGATGGGAAACGCCGTGCTGTGGAAACCATCCGACACGGCTCTGCTTTCTAACTGGGTCATATACAAAATTATGCGTGAGGCAGGAGTCCCTCCCGGCGTAGTCAACTTTGTGCCTGCTGATGGGCCAGTGTTTGGTGATGCGATAACTGCTTCACCGCATTTGGCAGGCATCAATTTTACAGGTTCTGTTCCCACTTTCAACAGGCTGTGGACCCAAGTGGGACAAAACATCAACAAGTATATTAATTTCCCTCGCCTCATAGGGGAATGCGGAGGTAAAAACTACCATTTCATTCATCCTTCAGCGAACACCACTTCTGTTATTAATGGCACTATCCGATCCGCATTTGAATTCTGTGGCCAAAAGTGTTCCGCCTGCTCCCGCATGTACGTACCTGAATCTCTTTGGGGCGACATCAAGAAGGGACTCCTCGAAATTCGTAATAAGTTGAAAGTGGGCGACGTGACTGACTTCAGTAACTTCACTTCAGCTGTCATTGATGAAAAAGCTTTCACCCGCATCAAGTCATACATCGATCACGCTGCAAAATCCAGCAATTTGGAAATAATTGGTGGAGGTAAGTATGATGACAGCAAAGGATACTTTATTGACCCGACAATAGTAGTTTCTAAAGATCCTAAGGATAAGATCATGACTGAAGAAATATTTGGCCCCGTTCTATCAATCTACGTATATAAAGATAAGGATGTAGAAGAAGCTCTTCAGCTGGTGGGATCCAGTACTGAGTTCGCTTTAACTGGAGCTGTGTTCGCTCAAGATGAAAAATTCTTGCGCCACGCTTTAGAGGAACTAAAAATGACCGCCGGCAACTTCTATATCAATGACAAGTCCACCGGATCTGTGGTTGGCCAGCAACCATTCGGAGGTGGCCGTATGTCAGGCACCAATGACAAAGCTGGAAGCCCTCAATACATTCAGCGTTGGACGACTCCCCAAGCTATCAAGGAGACATTTGTTCCTCTCACCGAGTATGCTTACCCCTACATGAGCGATTAAACTGGCTTATTGCTCGTTCAGAAATGCAACCGTTACCTATTTTTTTATATTGATAAAACACATTCTAGATTCTGACTGGTCTGCATGCTTAGAATTGATAGTGTGTGATTTCTGAATAAGAGTTCCATTATTGTTTTAGTGAAATAACACTTTTCCAAAGAAATGTAAATTATTTGAATTCATTTTAGTAGGTGTCTGTTTATGTAACAGAAAATCAATACTTCTAACTACAATAATTGCTTTAATATCCACATTAGATAACTTTTGTTCAACTTGAACATTCACTTAATGCCAAATAAGTTGAACAGGTTAAATTTTAAAGCAGTGTGTGTATTCAAGATAAATGACCTTGCTTATTTATTATATTGTATCTAATCATACAATTCAACCTAAACAGGAATCAGGTATATGTGTAATAAGTTACATTTTTTATCAGTTGGAGGTGCTTATATAAGCAATAACAATTTATTTATTGCACAAACGACCTTGCATTTCCCAACTCTCAATCTTCTTTTGGTTAAATGTCGCCATAAACAACATGTTGTCAGTTTGTTACCAAATCTGGCATTTTTTTGACTGATTTAATGAACAAAATATTATATTATTTATAAACACTATAATTATAGTACTTACATAATACGCTAGTAAGTATTGTAATTTCAACCAATGACTAAGAAATGTTTAAAATATTGGACAATATTACAACAGAAAACTTATCAAATCCTGTGTCTTTTATGTCAAACAGTAAAAAAATCTACAAACATCTTTCATTACCGACTAGATTC
>JAPMAG010000459.1:4801-15325 GCA_036584685.1 Rhyacophila sp. Rhy_31_5 | reverse complement strand
ACACTTTGTTTTATTTAAATTTAAAAATCGGAAGTCCTTATTTGAAGACCCTATACATTGCTAAAATACATACAAATACGGAAGTATAAATGTGCATAACGATTACTTGACAAAAGCATTGTCATAGAACTTCGAGTTTTTTAATGAATAAAGTTGAAGAATTTAGATATTAAGATAACATAATTTAAAAAAAACGATGAAAAACAATAAATAATATTGAAAGGAAGTCGAGTCTGGTCACTGCTCTACACACGGTGGCATTAAATATTATATGTCTCTTCGCACCAGAGTACAACGAACATGTGGAGACAATAAGTTATTGCATTTAATTACACTATAATATAAAAGAATTGAGTCACTTTCTTGGTCGTAAAATCTTTATAAAACTAGATAAGTTTTTAGCATATTTATATTTAAAATATTCAAATCGAAACTAATTAATGCGTGTATCAGTTTTTGAGACAAGCTAATCAAACGTAAAAGTTTAAAAGGGTGTTTTAATTTCGAAATTAAGAGCGAATGTATATTGTTTAAAAACAATCATAATTAATTATTAACCATATATACCGGACTCTCTTTTTACACGGTGGATACGTTCCACGCAATACCGTGTTAGGTTTCCTTGTAAAAAAAACTTTTTTTGTAATTCCATAGACGCTCCGAGATTGAGCATATGGGATCTTCATAGCATGAAGATTTTCTTAATATTTTTTTTTTATAAGTAATAGTTATTAATTATTAGCTCAACCGTTTCGGGTCCGTGTCCTGGCTACAATAAAAATTAATATACATTTGTAAAATTTGCGACCAGCACGGGCCTCGAATCCAGTATAAAAATCAATGGATATAAAAAAATAAAATACATTATTGTTCATTGTATTTTAATTTTATAATTTTTTTTTAATTGTGACAAAGATTATCACTGTCAGACAATAGGCGATCCCGTTTACGCACATTTGGTATGAAATCGCTTTCATCAATTAAATTTTTATGTTTTTTTACAATTACTAACGTGTGTGTAATTACATACGCATTGTAATATTTCACTTGTTTTTTATTACGATAAGCCGGTCATTCGTTGTGAAAAGGGGTATACATACTATAATTCGACGCCTGAAAATTACGCCATTGGTCGTCGCTCAGGCGCCACATTTATATTTAGTTAAATATCATTTTAAATTACCACAATTATTCACGTTCTCAAGTTTAAGGCACCTTCCTCGTGTCAAATGTCAAAATTTATGAATTACACATAACGATATAACGTATTTTCACACAATCCTCCCTAAGAAATTATTATAATGCTTTACTGTAATGGTTTCCCTTCATCTTTTTGCATCGCTTGTTCACTATTGGCATTGACACCTATTTATGCATCAGAAAATGCTGTATGAAGTCAATCAAACACCATTTATTTGGACTGTTAAAAAAAGACGACACTTTGCATACTTTTAATGGACACAAAACTGATTTAACCTTTTGACTACTAAGTGACGATGCATCGTTGTTGCGGTAACAGCAAGAAATGGTAATAACTATTGTTTTCAATATTGTAATGCACACCTAGGTAAAATATTTCGAAATGTTCTTATTGTCATCATGTTTAACCTGCAAAGCAAAGTACACTGTGTCGGAGATTGGAAGCTATACAAATTTTGAATAAGTCTGGATAAGTAAGGGGGCAACAAAATTCATTAGTGGTTAAGGCATCTAAATGTATTAATGCGGCACTGCTAGAACATGGATACAATAGTTTAAGCCAATGATACTGAAGATAATCTTCACAGTGTGGAGAGTCATATGTCGCGTTTCTCTTAATACATTAACAATACGTTGTAGAATCGGACTATTGGAAGCATGTTAGAAACATCTAATGGATTGACATAAATACTGTACTACAGGGGTCTCAATTTTTAGAAAATATTGAAGGTCGTGTTTTTATAAGACGTCCTCTAAGAATAAAAACAATATAAATCAAAACCGGAAATAAATCGAATGGAAAGAATAAATTTTGGCCAATTAACACAAATATAAAACGATGAGGCAAACCTCATAATCCATAAATTTACTAAGTGTAAATAACCAATCGAACACGCAGCTAGTGATGCTCATACGAAAAGCTCGCTTCAACTGTTTGGAAATATTGAACACCGAACCGGTTCATTACGATATCATTATACGTATGCCTGTTTTATCGAATGCTAGAAAAGGGTAATATTAATCATTAATCACGTCGCCTAGTATTTTTATGTTAACAATCATCATTCCCTTTAACATCTCTTAGATTGTAAATAAAAACATGACATGAAAGTAAGCAATGTGATGGATTTCATTGTAATAATGAGCTAATTAAATTATAATTTTTGTCTCTAATTTGGAGACAAGATTATAATGAATGAAGATTTAAATAGAAAAGGTGAAAATGAATTATTCTCAGGATATGGTAAGTAATTACGTTTTGGATACAAACATTAAACAATATGATAAATCTCTTCAACATAAAATAATAACACATAATTATTTTAATCCACTAACCGAAAAAGCACGCAATAA
The DNA here is from genome assembly GCA_036584685.1 of Rhyacophila sp. Rhy_31_5. Lineage (NCBI taxonomy): Eukaryota > Metazoa > Arthropoda > Insecta > Trichoptera > Rhyacophilidae > Rhyacophila > Rhyacophila sp. Rhy_31_5. Next base: position 12,772 of record JAPMAG010000459.1, on the reverse strand, counting down.
TCTTTTGCTAATCATCAATCATAATAATTTTCAAAATGTTTACACAAATATATTGACCGTGTTTAGGTAAAATTGAGTAATCCTCACAGAACAAATTTTACAGGAGGCACAAAAAATGTGTTTAAATGATTTTTGTCAAAGTCACATCAACACAAACTTGGAGTGCATGATGACCAATAAATTAGTGCTTCATTTCCCTGATCTGATAATTGAGAAAGTTATTAAAGAAAAACACATTAAACTTAACGTTTAATGCTTTCTTTCTTTGCATACAAACTAAGTATATTGTTCTTATTTCAAAATTTAAAGTTGTTTTGCGAAGATAATTCGGCATTTTTGGCTTAATTTCATTTGACAGAACGTGTATTTAGATTTGTACATTGTGATTCTCAAATAAAAGCACTTTTCAAATAACTGAGCGTTACACTCTTTTACCTAAACAGGGTCGATATTCTATGGTATTCTTTTTAATATTTTGCCAAAAATTTTAATCGATTTCAACAAACGGGTTGTTAATATATGATTAGGGACATCACTGCACGTTTATATGATGATATGCTTCTAGTATTATTTTTATTTATACCATCCAAACACAGCATTGAATTTTAATCTCTGTGGCATATCACAATAAATTTAGTCGTTAAGTTTTTTCATCTGCAATAAATATCCAGGTTTTTGAAAAACCAATAATGGTAAAGAATTTCTTCACATTTTTAACAAATTATTTGACTAAATTATCGAAATGGAGAAAATATTGTAATTATGCAAATATGGTTGAATTAAAAGTGTTACTGTACTTTGAAGATATATTATTATTTGACAAAATTATGTATGGTGAACAAATACGGTTTTCAACATGTGTGCATCTATACAAAATACACACGTATCTATAAATATGAAATTTGTAAAGTTGGATAATTTTGCTCGGTGGTCATTTGATATCATTTATAATGGGTATACTTATAACTTTAATTAATTTATACCTATAACTTGTATACCTTACAAGTAATTTTAAAACACTCGACGCTCATAAGAAAACAACGCAATATTGACGCTAAAGAGTTAATACAGGTGTAATATACGATGAATAGAAAGAACTAATTCCAGATTTATATATTCGCCATCGTGGGTGAGTAAATAGCGCGTCCGTCTCACGAGCCGAGTGACTCGGGTTTGAATCCCATAACTGGCAAAAATTGCACAGATGTTTTTTTCATGTCGATGGTGTTTAGGTGAAAGAGATTAACCCTCACAGAACAAATTTTACAGGAGGTGTAAAAAACGTTTTTTAATGATTTTTAGTCAAAGTTACATTAACACAAACTTGAAGTGCACGATGACTAGTAAATTGGTGTTTTATTTACCTGATTTCATAATTAAAAAAGTTATTAAAAGAAAATTACAAAATTGAGGGACAATAGGTTTTTCCTTTCCACGCAAACTTAGAACGCCCTTTTTTTTCAAAACCTAAAGCCGAATTTCGATAATTGTTCGGCATTTTTGTCTTAATTTCTTTCAACGGAACGTATATTTAGTTGTGAATAAAGTAATTCTCAAGTAAAAGCACTTTTCAAAAAGCTGAAGGCTAAGCCCTTTTGCCTAAACAGGGTTGATGTGCGCTTGCAATCAGGATACGGAACAAATTAGTTGAGTTACTAACTGACAGTTATTACACGTAAAAAATCTTGCAATATAATCTTCACATTGTGGAGATTCATATGCTTTATTTCGGAACGGGTATGGTCAAATTAAGTAAAACCTATATTTTTTATGTATGTGAAATAGGGAGCTTAACAATTAAATATAAAAAGGGCATGCATGGATTCCAAAATAAGATGGTAAAATCTATACAGGTTTGTATTGACATTTCAGAAAATTGATTATTTTAAAGATTATTGTCAATATAAAACGAGGCTGACTTAGAAAGAACATCTTTATTATTGTCGATACTGGTATAGTTGAATAAATGAGAGTTTATTTGATAACAACGTTAGTTACTAGAGAACGCATCAAAAAGGCCAGCAATCAAGTCAAGTAAGTGTTCTTCGGACATTCCGATAAATATTTGTCAGTGACACACACTTTTTGCACGATATTATGTAACACTGGAATCCATATTTACAAGTACGCACTAATGAAGTGGATATCCATTAACCGTTCAAGAATCGCAGACTTGTTATTTAATCGGCGCCCATTAATATAACGGAGTTTTTAAATGTTTCAAGATTAGGTGAAATTAGCATAAAAAGAATATGGACAACAGCCGGAATCTTCGACCTTACTGAGGTCCTTGCCACACAACCCCCTCCTTAGCTACTTCACGCCAATGATCCCCAGTAATTTATACTTTGTTTAAAATATGCTAATTTGGAAACTTAAATTCTTGGTGCATTTACATGACTTTGGTGACCTAGGAAACATTACAAATTCGAATATATGTTTTTACAATCTTTGGTTGTGTCAACTTCGTTGTTTTAACATGGAATGAGTTTTCGATTTGTGTTTACGAGTATGTTTGACTTTCTATATATAAGATATACTATATTTTTATTTAGTAATAAGTTTAAATTGTAAACATATCAACCCTGTTTAGGTAAAAGGGCGTAACCCTCAGTTTTTTGAAAAGTGCTTTCATTTGAGAATCACTACGTATACCATTAAATATACATTCTGTCAAAAGGAATTAAGCCAAAAATGCCAAATTGTTATCGAAATTCAGCTTTAGGTTTTTAAAAAAGACAATCTCTCAAGTTTTTATGGAAGGTAAAGAAGTATTTAACGTCAATTTTAATGAGTTTTCTTGAATAAATTTCTTAATTATTAGATCAGAAAAATGAAAAACCGATATATTGGTCATCATGCATCATTCCGTTACGTAAGTTTGTGTTAATATGATTATGAATAGAAATCATTAAAACATATTTTTTGTGCCTCCTGTAAAATTTGTTCAGTAAGGGTTACTCCCTTTTGCCAAAACAAGATCGATATGTATTTAATGATAGAGGAAATAAGGATTGTTTGTAACATGACAACAAACGATGGATACCTAAGCTTATGATTCAACAGATGATAGTATTATTTACAATCATAACTGAGGGGGCGTCCATAAACCACGTAACACTCTTAAGGGGCAGGGAGAGGTGATAATCAACGTCTACATGGCTCTACAAAGGGGGAGGATGGGTAAATTTTTAATGTTACGTAACGCTTTTCCCTCTCAAAAAGTGAATAGGATATGATTACTAATTGCATTCCTATTTAACCTTGTGCCGGACATAATATCACAACCTGGTTTTAAGCAAAAATAGAACCTATATGTGTTTTTAAAAGTATATTAATTTTTTTTTTACCATAACTTTGTTTTTAATTACAATATCTCTGCACTTTTATATTTAAACTCGTTCAAAATAGTCAAAATTTTCTAGCAAACTACGTTTTAAGTTGCGAGAGTTAACTCGCTTCTGGCACTCAATCGGTTAATGTGGAGGGTTACGCAACTTTTGAGAGAAGAGAGGCCTGGTCAATCTGAATGTCAACGTGGTTTTATATGGAGGGGGGGGGGGGGGTATAAAAAGAAATAAAAACGTTACGTGGTTTATGGAGGACCCCTTATTATTTTATGCTTAATCAACCTTACATATCAGTTTGTGAAGAAAATATATCACTAAAAAATTCTGAAATATGACAAAATATGTCTTCACTGCAAGCAAAATATCAACTTTAAATCTTTTAGCCATATATTACAATGTAAAACAGCATTTTATCATAAATTATATAATTTAGTGTCAATCTCTAAACGGCGAAATAATTCTGATGGGCGATTACATTGTCAGATGTAGAACTAAAAAAAATCTCTAAATGAACTGCATAAACTGAGTCGATAAAATGGGCTATACAATGCAATTACACGAGATATGCAGAAAAGGGTAAATCTAAATAACTTGAAAGAAATATACGGTATGTGACGGTGTAGTCAGAACAGAATGGGTAGTACCAGTTCATAAAAAAATATCAACATCAGAAATCATTTGTTATTCTCAGATCGCAATATACTTGTGCAAACTTGCAGCTTAATACAAGTTGTATTAAAAAATATATATGAAAGTATCACAGATGTAAAATATAATACATAAACAATTAATTTTCTCATCCCGTACGGAGCTATTCACCAGGTTCCGCCCTCACACGGGTCTTATTGGGCACGCAGACATGGTATCTAACGAGGCCGATTTTAAGACATTCAACAAATTTGCGGCATTTTACGGGGAGCAATTCTGCGCAGACTCCCGAAGAGACTCGTCGGTCACGAGCCTGGGTAGTCGGGCCGACTGAGTCGTCAGCACTACGGGATGGACAGGGCACTTAATGCCAACATAGACTTGAAGACGTGCCAGAAAGCTAGTCAAAATTTACATTTCTAAATTCTAACTTAGGCACAATGTGCATGGTGATACCGTCCCGTGCAGCTCCGCTACGGGCAGGTTTAAAATCAAATGTGGGACAAAAAACATTGTTTCCGTGCAAGTGTCAGGTAGGCGACTGCACACAGTCGCGGTTGCATATACTGGCGGGAAAGTGGTGGGACCAGAAACCTGTCAAGTGTATGACTGACATGCCCACATGTGATTTTATCTCTGTCTGTAACAGAGCCCCATGGAACAGTATCACTATCTACATTAGTACAAACACTCTAATTAAATAAAGTTAGTATAAGAAATAGATAGATAACAGTTGTCTAATCCTCTTTAGCATGAGATGTTCTGTGCACCCGGTGTGATAACGACTCAAAGAATCTAGTCATCCAAACTTGAGGATCACGAATTTGTTTGGGAGCCTGCGCACAGTAATTCCCCAGAAAATGTCTCTAACATTAAAATTGGCATACCATATGGCCTATTGTATCTGTGTGTTTGAAAGTACGAGTATCATACAGTTCCACAAACAATTCCAAAAAATATTATGTGTGTAAAATCAAGATCGATTACGTCAGCTAGGACACTCTACTAACTCTGCTAAAATATATTAAGAACTAATAATTCAATGACATTTATCAATTGGAACAAACTTCGACTTTATCTTTGTCAGATTGATTTAATTGTTATCCACGGTGGCTCGATGATTTCAGTTGTCAAAATTTTTCAAAATCTTTTAATTTACATTTATAGCTAAAACACAAATAAAATTTAGATATTTAATAAAATTTTACACCGACCATGTTCATATATTATATTTTGAATCAAGTTGCCTTTGTGAGTGACTAGACAGCTCGTTCAATTAAGAAGCCGATAGTCTAGGGTTCAAATCTCATAGCTGTCAAAAATTGCACACCAAATTGTTTGGGTCTGACAATCATGACGTGTAAAAAATCTTTCAAAACAATCTTCGCATTGCAGATATTTATATCGACCGTGTATAGCTAAAAATGAGTAACCGTCACAGTACAAATTTTACAGGAGGTGCAAAAAACGTGTTTTAATGATTTTTAGTTAAAACCATATTAACACAAACGTGAAATGCGTAATGACCAACAAATTAGTGTTTCATTATCCTGATTGTTAATTAAGAAGGTAATTAAAGAAAAATCATAAAAATTGACGTTTAATGCTTTTTTCTTTCCACACAAACTTAGTAGATCGTTCTTTGTTCAAAATTTGAAGGTAAATTTCAATAATAATGCGGCATTCTTGGCTTAATTCCTTTTGACAGAACGTATATTTAGTTGTTTATATTGTGATTCTTAAATAAAAACACTTTTCAAAAAACTGAGCGTTACGCCCTTTCACCTAAACAGGGTCGATATTATACTTTGGAGCCGATATGGTTGAGAAAATAGTTAAAAATGAAGAAAAAAAGGTAATCAATATTTTTTTGTTTGCCTGAAAACTTTATCGACAACTATTTTACGATGATATGAGTATATTGATATTTAAGACATGTTGATGATTTTCATTTGGATTGTTATTAGAAAATTAATATTTTTTTGATACTAAACATTAAAACCAATTGTTTTTTATAAAAAAAAAAACTAAGTGAGTATTCAATATCATATTACAAATAATGAACAAAATCACTTGAGAAAATAAGCTGAATCATATTTGTGTAAAATTGGGTGATTTATCTAGTTTTTTCGACATCTATTGTATATTATTAAAAAAACTACACATATTATGATTGTCACCAAAATTGTCGTATCGTAAAGCTGAATACGTAGTTTCAATACATCTCCGTTAGTCGTTCATACTTTTATTTAAAAACGAGGTGATAATATTTTGTCCGTTCCGTGGTCACAAGTAATCCAGTGCTGGAAATGCGACCTACTCGAGACGCGAGCGAGCTGATAAGTCATGCCAGACCCACCGCCTCCGTTTCGATGGCAAACCACTAAATTATCTTCTTAAACCTACGCATCTTAGAGACAAATGCGTTGAAATAATTAAAATATATTTTTTAAAAGCTGAGACAACTTGTGTGCAATATTTTTTTAGAGAATATATTTTGAAAACTATATCGACTCTGTTTAGATAAAAGGGCGTAACCCTCAGTTTTTTTAAAGTGCTTTTATTTGAAAAGCACAATGTACACAACTAACTACATTTTCCGTCAAAAGGAATTAAGCCTAAAATGCAGAACTATTATCAAAATTCAGCTATAAATTTTGAAAAAAGAAAACCTACTAAGTTGGTGAGGAATGAAAAAAAGAGTAAACACTAAATTTTAATGATTGTCTTTTAGTAACTTGTTTAATTACCAGGTCAGGAAAATACAACACCAATTTATTGGTTACTATTATTTATCAATTCAAAAAAATGGAATACCAATTTATTGGTCGTCATGCTCTTTAAGTTTGTGTTAATTTTATTTTGACTAAAAGTCATGAAAATACGTTTTTTGTGCTTCCTGTCAAATGAGAGTTACTCCCTTTTATCTAACCACGGTCAGCAAATACGAACATATATGAATATGGTATAACTATATACAAAAAACATTTAGTTTTTACTTTATTTATGTAACGTTATTCTCTCAAATATAATACCAACAATTTTCTTTGAAAATAATATTTTGTACATTTTTTTTTAATCATCATAAAACCGAATAATATGATTAATTAATATACGTACATAATATTAATTTACGAGTATAAGGCAGGGGAAATTTTAAATATTTTACTCAACTTATGAGTATATATAAGTTGCTTAAATCCTTTGTAGAAAGCTATTTCATATTTTAAAATGGTGGTACAGTTTTCTGCATTCCTTTTTATAAAATATTTTAATAATCAATAAGTACTGCTTTAGTCTATCACAACATTTTCAAGTAGAAATTTTCATTTGAAAGACCTATTTATACAAAGTTCTTTTAATGTTTATGAATAATGTAAAAAAATACGATACAAGTCTTGATTTTGAAACATATTTTTATTGCGTTTGTTGTGTTGCATTCTTTGCGCTGAATAGTCTATTCCGGTCTAAAATCTTATCGAAAAAAATGAAAATCCGGGTTTATAATGTAACCTTATACTTGTACGTATAGTTCTCCATGGATGTGAAACTTAGAATCTCATGGAAAAACAGATAAAGGACATGCAGGTATTCGTTAATAAAATACTCCGAAGAATACTTGTACCAGCCAAAGAAAACAAAGGATTTTGCATCCCTATTGATGCCAAATTTGAGTGATTAAAGTCAAACAACGCTATCTACAAAAATGCAACTTTACAGGAGAGCCAAAAAAAAACTCAATAAAGATGTTTATTTAAAACGATTTAAGAAGAAACTAGAAAAGATTGGGATTCCGTTGTTTGGCAATTATGTCGCTAACAATGTAAAATAAGTTATCACACATAAAACAAAAAACACATTTTTATAGATAATGATGTTTGACTTTACCTCTTCAAATTTAGACACAACATAATGCATGTCTTGAGACCAAGGAGACTCAGATGTGCAGGTTATGTTGTAAGATGCGATGAAT
>JAPMAG010000458.1:0-15332 GCA_036584685.1 Rhyacophila sp. Rhy_31_5 | reverse complement strand
TTGAAACATTATGTCTGGCACAGAAAAGGTTAAATACGAGTAGGAATGCAATTAATAATCCTCCACTCCGATCCACTTTTTGACAGAGATAAGTGTTACGTAACAAATAAAATTAAAACCAACCCTCCCTCCTTGTAACGCCATGTAGAGGTTGGTGGTCACCCCTCCCTCCCCCTAAAGAGCGTTATGTGGTTTATGGACGACCCCTAACGAAATAGATATTTATATACTAGTAAGTAAATCAAATCTTTAATAATGTACTAGCTTCGCAAACACTACTTTTTCGATATTAGAAAAGACTTTCATGTTTAAATTTAAAATGCCGTTTAATTACATAATTTAATTAAAAAATAAATTTTAATTAAATTATATTTAATTGAAAAAAAAATCTTTGGAACATATTAAAAGAGTTTCAAATCCCTATAAAGTTAATAAATGCATGCCCCATGCATGAAAGGATCCAAGTGCAGGATACATATTCAGATAAATGTGTCGGGATTCTTCAAAATGACAGCAGTATTGAAAGAATGGGACTCTCATCACCCATACTTTTTAACCTGGCTCTTGAGAAAGCTGTAAGAGAAGCGCTCAAATCAGATGAGGGTGTCAGTCTAAATGGCGCCAGTAAAGTATTTGGCTATGCAGATAATCTTGTGGTGCTCAGTGACAGTCAGGAGCAGCTCAATGATATCTTCGCGCCTCTAAAAGATTCAGCGAGGTAAATAAATATAAGGGTGAATATTGAAAAGACCAAGCACTTAGGAATGTCGAGAAAAATTGGCCCAAAGTACATAATATATTGGTGGAAAAGTCCACATTCAAAAAGACTTCGCTATTTAAGTACTTGGATCAGAAATCTCCAAGAAGAATAAGATGGCCCTGGAGCTCTCAAGCAGACTAAAGAGCGGAAGTGCTGCATTTTTTGCACTCTAAAATCTATAGTTCTGCATGAATGTGAAACTTGGAGACTGTCGGAGAAACAAGAAAAGGTAATGCAAGTATTCGAAAATAAAGTACTTTGAAGAATACTTGGGCCACTTAAAGAAAATCAAGAACTTCGCATCCGTACTAATGGTGATCTCCACGGACAACCTACCCCCAATATAGTGAATGTCTTGAAGGCAAGGAGACTTACATGGGCGGGTTATTTTGTGAGGTGCGATGAATTTAGAACTCTAAAGAAGGTGTTTGAAGGAACTCCAGTAGGCACTCAACGCATCGGCTGCCCCAGAATGAAATGGGCGGACAACTTAACCAGAGACGTGAAAATGTTGAATGTGAATGACTGGAGAGAGATAGGCTTGGAAGGGAGTTGTGCAGTCGGTCATGGACCTGACTGGATCGTAGCGCCAATTAATTATTATTATTGGTTATTGTAGCTTAAATCATAGAAGAATCCTTTAATTACCAGTCCATAGTTTTCGGCATATACGTTTTCTGAATGAAAACTCTGTACAGTATAAAATAAAAGTATTTAATATGCTCTGAGAGTACTTTTAAATATATTTAATTTATTTTATACAATCTACATTAAATTATTTTCACAGATGTATAAAAATATTTTTAATTTTACTTCAAATATAAATTATTATCATTTAATAAATACGTAATTAATATAAATTACTTGGCATTTTTAGTTTATTCTTTTTAATAATATTTTATACATCTTATTATCTATTATTCATGGATTTTTAATAACGCGTTGATTTCGCGAAACAAATTGTTACTCGCTATTCAAGGGTTGCGTATAATATATTTTTATAAAATACTGTGTGTGAAAGAAGTATATACATACCCTAAAATGCAATAATTTATGTCATTTCACAAAATTCTTTTTACAGAATTTTAGACAGTAAAAAATGCGCGTTTTTAAGGGTCCAGACCTCTTAAGATGATTTAATGCGATTCCCTCGCGTATTATTCGGAGGCTTAAAGTAAAATAGTTCAACATTGTTTATATGCATACATTGCATACACTCGTGCCGTGAAAAATTGAAACACTCCTTCTCGCGTCAGACTACCAGGGTTTCAGAAATACACAGAAGAGTGGATTAACATGTCAAAAGAATTTATGATACAAGCCGCGAGAAGACTTCATTTCGCGTAATAATTCTAACAAGGTACAATATGCTATCGAAATAATCTATGAAAAATAGTATTTTTTAAGTAAAAGCTCAGTAGTATACGGAAAAAAATAATTTAATACGATAAGAATTTACATTTTTTAGGATAGATATTCGTTTGTTGCTTTAATACGAGTGAATATTAATCTGAATGGAATCTTTAGATGAACTGCAGTTTTGCTCGCGCGACGACAGAACCGAGCAGAGAGGAAAATTTCCCATCTTCATTACGCACAGGGTAAAAAATATACCCGAATTATTTTCTACTCGCCTGTTACATGCTCCGGGTAATTTCGTGCAAACGGAGAGGCGTATTCAGATTGGTTAGGTGCGTATGAAAAAAAATATAATATTAAACCAAAAAAAAAAGAGAAAACGTTATCAAAGGGAAGGAAAATGAAAAATTTTAGTGCTAGAAATTGCTTCTTTGTATAGAATTGATTAGTATAGAAACCAGTCAATATAAGCCACCACAAAACATTGTGATGATCAAAACGGTGCAAGATTACCCATTTACTATTATGAATAATAAACAGAACAATTTATTATTTAACTGTGTGTACACTCGTATGTGTCATATCTAGAGACACAAATTTAGTTTTACGCAAACTCTAGTGGGTGTTTGCAGCATACTTGAATATTCAACCAATAAGTCACACATAATTAATGGCCTTCCATTACCGCATGCTCTTGATGTAAAATGTATGTGACGCATTTTCTCTAAAAAAATCAATAGCAATTAATAATACATATATATAAGTAATTTTTAAAAAAATATTTAATTTTATGCGCTGGGTGGTATGACTAGTATTTAATGAGCAAATAAAAGTTTTTTTAAATTCCATTTCTGCTTCAAGTTGGAGCATATGGAGTATTCACATTTTTAATGTTGTTCATGGAATATTTTTAATGAGTTTTTGTTATTACATGTTGTGTCGAAATTTTGAGTAGATATACAAATGAATAAACGCTTGAAAAAAAATTATTACCAGTACGTTATTTGAATTTTCATGTATTGAATTGCTGGTTAGGTTAGGTTAGGTTAGGTTCTAATCTATCAAGTATGACTACTTAACAGTTTAATAAGAATGAAATGGTCCGATAAGAATATTTTTTTTTAAATGAAAGATATGTTGTACGTATATTTACGCAAATATTTAAAACATAATGATCAAACAAAACTGGTCTTGAAATTTTAAAAAAAATATGGATCAAAATTGTGTTTTATAATTTTGATTGACAAAAGAAAAAAAAAATTTAATTAACTATTAAATAGGATATTCGTGTCATAACATTTTCATAAAGTTATTGTATTATTTATTTTGCAACACAAATTTCTCCATTATTATTTATTTTAGTAAATGTTTTATCTACGAGTATATGGATCGATTCTTAATTTGTCTGGAACCGTAAAAATAATTCATAATACTAAAATTTCTTTTTATTAAATGAATGAGAAATTGAACAACAGTTGTTCTTTATTATTAAACGGGTTATGTCTTTCATAATGCATAAATAAAACTAAAATGTTTACTTAATTAAAACTTCTATGCGATGTCTGTAAATGAAATGAATTAAAAAATAAAATTTTACCTGTATCGCATAAAAATGCTACGAAAAAGATGATTTAATAAATTAAAAACAATTTTCGCTTCGAAAACATGACGAGTTTTTTGTACTTCAGAGTATTATTTGTATCCTCGGCTATATTATAAGTACAAAATAAAAAAAAAAGTATAAACAAGATGAAGGAGAGGCAGTGACGCATGTTATTAATACTACATAAAGCATGCCGCCATTATTGAAATATGTACTTAACACAAAAGCGATGGCGTCATTGATATGACGTCCATATTGAAATTTTACATAAGCCAAGTGCCAATCTGATTATTTTGAGCTCTACAGAATAGTTGAATGTTAAGTTTAATACTTGAGCTTCGAGGATGAAGGCAAGCCATATAAATTCACCCTACTGGGACGGATGTGAATCTCAGGGTGACTGCAAATTGAGATAAGACGGACATATATTTTTGAAAACTTCATTTATATATTTCTTTGAGTGCGTTATAAAAAAGTCTTTAATTCAATGTTATGTAGAGAAATATTTTAAAATACACTTGTTACTTTTGAATCAACAAAGAATCTTTAAGCAGTTTGTCCATGAATAAACTATTTTATATCGAATTTATTCTTGTTTCTACAAATATTGTTATAACTTAAAAATTAGCTTCGTATGTCACAACATTTTCAACTAATCATCATTTGAAAATTATGTAACATATGAAACCAGTCGTAAAATTATATAAGTATATGTATCGCCCTCGTGGATGAGTGGATATACATCCGACTCACGAACCGAATGTTACGGGTTCGAGGTCCGTGGTGGTCGCAATTTTTTCAAATATTTATTCATTTGTATTGTATCCAGGATACGAACCCAAAACGGTTGAGCTAATAATTGACAATTATTATTCGTAAAAAAAACTGTCAAAACGATATTTACATTGTGGAGATTCATATGCCTTGTTACGGAGCGGACATGGTTAAAAGAATATTTATATGGAAATAAGTATATAATTTCAATAAAATGGCTTTTCACCAAGAATTGACAGTGATATGTAAGGGTTCATTCATGAACCACGTAAACATCTTGAAAGGGAGGGAGAGGTGGCCACCAACGTCTGCATGGTGTTATAAGGGGGAGGGTGAATTAATTTATATTGTTACGTAACACTTTTTCCTCTTGTTAACCTTAAGGTTAATAACCTTTGAGAGGATGTCTAGGAAGCTAAATGTCTAAACGGAAGAGGAAGTATATGAAAGCGTTACGCGGTTTATCGAAGACCCTTAACCTTTATTCATTTGTATTTGTAGCCAGGACATAAACCTACAATCGTTCGAATAATTAACTACTATTAGTTTAAAAAAAAGATATTAAGAAAATAACACTATGAAGATTCTGTATAGTCTGTATGGAACGGATATAGAATAAATAAGAAAAATAAACTTTTTATATTATAATAGTGTTAAAAAAACTTCATATCCTTTATTATTTAAAAGCGATATATTTTTTTAATGTTGATGCTTACTTTAATGAATAGTTGCTCCCCTATGACCATGTAGGATACATACACATATACAATTTTTAAATAAAAGTATAGTTTTTATAAATATTTCTATAAAATATAATGTGTTTTTTTAAATTGTCATAACTAAACTTTGGTTCTTTAGGTATTTCTCATTCTCATTTAAAAAATAACGGTTAATTTTGGACATATTATATCAATCAAGTTACGGAAATAGTATCTATCATGATTCGAATACGAACAAGGCTGACCTAAATAAAATTAAATGATCGTTTTCTTTTACAACATTAAATTACTTTTTAATTAAATATATACAAGTATGTTTTTATAAACCAATGGTCACTCTTTTAAGAAGGATCAGATGACATTTATTGTCCAGCGGATTTTTCATGTACTACGTGCTCTTTCATGATACTTGTACCACTATACGATTATATGCATGAATATATTCCATTCTTTACTAAATTATTAATTATATCTTAATATTTTATTGTCGTTTTTTTATAAAATATCTTCAATAATAAAAAAATATATTGCACATTAATACATATGATAATATTATGAATAAATTAAATTCAACAATACGTCGTTTTTGAATTAAAAAAAAATGCTCAAATCTTTTTTTTACAATATTTTTGCTTCGCAACGGAGCGTATTAGTGTTCATTGTGTGAAGATTGTTTCACAAATTTTAAACGAGTAATATTTATTAGATTTAGCTTATATCCTAGTTTCAAATGCACATGAAAAAATACGTCAAATTTTCAGGGACGGGATTCCAACTTGCTACTCTCGAATTGTTATTTACATGTACTCTGCACTAACATACCGGTGGCAAAGTAAGTCTCATTATTTTTAAATAGTCAAGCTATTAATACGTTTTGTAATGCTTTAGTTACTATAAAAATAAATAACTCTCGTTAGGCTAGTGGATTCAAATGTTTATTCATTTGTATTGTATCTAGGACATGAACCCGAAACAGTTGAGCTAACAGTTAACAAGTATCACTCGTAAAAATAAATGTTAAAAAAATCTTCACGCTATGAAAATTCCATATGATCCATCTTGGAGCGTATATGGAATTAAAAACAATAATAATAATTAGAGAAGCTTTTAATATCTTTCGATATTTCGATGTCCAGATATTCAAAAAATAAAAACTGTCAATAAAATGAACTAATCAAAATAAACATCGGTATATTGTAAGAAAATGGTTAAGAAAACTTAAGTCAGTAAACGACAGATTATTTTCTGAGACTTTCCCTAAGAAGAGCATAATAAGTGTTGTTGTACACTCAGATTGCAACCTTCTTTAGTGGCAATATAGCAAAGTGTATTTAAAAATATTAAAATAATTACTATTTATTCACATGAATAGGAAATTGCAGAAGTTTATAATATTTTTTACTTGTAAATCCAGTTGTTCATTTTACAAGATTTCATGTGAATCCTTATTAGTTTGAAAAGGGTTGCGTCATTGACCAATAAGCTATGAGTGGCCATTTACTTATACGTTAGGTAACGTGTTAACCCTTCATCGGAGCAATAAGTACAGGCCTGTAAATAAGAATATGGAGGGCTTATAAACAGAGTTCACTTAATAAGCTCTGTACAGATAGTGTATGGAATATTACGATTAGCAATATTAACTTTCTGCTTTTTATGGATTCTGCTAACGTACTCGTAGTTTTAATTGCAGATTTGCCTAAGAGCAACGTTTTTAATCTATTTCATCAAATTAAATTCTCTATAAAATAATATAAAATATGATTTATAAAATGGTTTTTAATGTCGACAAAAACATGACCAAAAATGAGTTTAAGAAAAATCACCATTCTATAAATAATTACATTTCTTTACAGTCGATTATTAATGGTGTTTTTATTCATATTAATTTTCACAAACATATTTTAAAAAAAAATAGATTAATTTAGTCTATCACACCATTGATTACAACAAATTCTTTATTGAAACAGAGCTCACCTTTAATGTCATTCGTATATTGAGCTAATTCACTTTAAAAAGAATATAATAACAATCAAAATTTCAATAGCAAAGTATGCTTGTGGAGACCTTTGCCTAGTGATAGATTATGAACCATGGCTGGTAATGATTTTTTTATATCCATTCTAAGATGGAATATTAATTATTAGATGAACCATTTTTGGTTTGTGTCGTAGTTACAAATAAAAATGAATATACATTTTGAAAATTTTGTGACTAGTCACAGAATTCAAAACTAACAAAATCATGAATGATTGATATCGTCGTTATACTGACAAAGGCGTCAAGTAAAAAAAATACTGGTTTAGAGAATTGACTTTTAAAACTTCGAGTCTCTCACATATATTTAACGATAATATGTTAGGACAACTGGGACTGTCTTGTTGACTTTTTTCCTGAATTAGAATATACCTATAAACACTTAATATGATCAGCCAAATAATCCTTAGTCGGTTTAATGTGTTTTTTCAGCAATAAAATATTCAATATCGATTTAATAAGTAGTGATATTTTAATATTACAGAAAAAGTACAAAAAATATGGCAAAGCTCGTTTTACCAGATGATAGAGATTGCGAAAATCTACCAAACTACATTATTATATCATAATGGTCATTTTTCGACTAAACGCCATTTGCCAGTTTACCGACCATATTTCCATTGTCACTGTATGCGACGAACTACTTGTAATGGTGTACATAATAATTTTAATTAACTAGTTAATTTTATAAAAAAATGCAAAATTCTTATATATTTGTAAGATATATTTGTAAGACAGTCACTTAATAGTTAACAACGTTTATATTTTTTTTTCTTTCAAATATTTTCTAACACACCCGATTTAAACAAAACAAGTAAAATAAACTAGTTTCAAAAGTATAATAAAGATGAATTATATAATATATTGAAGACACAGATTAATCAATACAAATAACTAACCTCGTAAATCTAGAAGTATATTATTTAATAGAACCCGTGTATTCTACTCTTTGCAATGGTCATAATTTTAACTTTTTGCCACTATACTGAAAAAACAGTACTCGCTATCTGTTTTGTGAATGTTATTTAATTTAGTTAAATCAGCAAATAAATTTACTTTACTGAACGGTGATAATATAATTATTCTGAAAATACGTTGACGCAGCCACATCGTAATGACGTATTCATACGCAATTGCAATTAAATCAGCGATGCGTGCTCTTAGGGTCTTTTCCACTTACACTCGTTGTTTATATAATACAACTGAGAGAACGATATGACGATATTGAAATAAAAAACTATTTATGGCATTATGAATATAATGCAACAAATATTAATCTGAAAATATTCCAATACACTTAAATTCTTATTTATCACAGGTAAAACTGTTCACCAAAATCATTTGCAGTGCTAAATTTCTCTCTTCAAAACAGTAATTGAAGTACAAGTATGTTCACAACCCATGTACTGCTTTTAAACTTATTGTATTTTTCTCACTGTACAAGATTTCAGTTCCCTTTATCATTGCGAAAAAATAAACTCTACCATGAATAATTATTACCCGATTTATGTGTACGTAATTCAGTTCTGACACAATTTTAAAGGTGAGGTTAAAAACGTTGAGAATTCTCATTTCCTATTACTATCTCCAAATCTTTTACTATAGATGTTTACGCTTAACCTTTACATGTATAACATTATTCACCTATTTCTTTCTAGGACACTTTCTGTTTTGACTACCCTAGAGAGAAAATTTTGAGAGTTATAGTTTTATCCATCTAATAATATCCACCCGCGTAGTTTTTTCTACCCTAAAGACTTGGATTACATATATACTAAGGAAAATTGGTAGAAAAGTTCAGCGTTAGCATGGAAAAAAATCCTTCCTTTTTTCACTGATCTACGAGTAAGTGTTTTTAAGAATATCTTATTTTCCAAAACTTGTGGTCCTTCAAATTTTTCATCTTCCCATAACTATATAAGATTAGTTTTATTCTGTTTTTAATGTATTTGTTTAACCATCAAACTGTATTTAATATATAAGCTTTATTTTAAGGTATTTTGTTATTTATCAATTCATTAAAAAAATCTCCTCTTACTTTATATGTATTATATATAGTGTAAGAATAAACATGAACAAGTAGCATATTATTTTCATCAATATTACATACTAAAACCGTATCCTTTCTTTTTATCATATCCATGCACCCATCATAGTTTTACTGCACATTGGCTAAAAACAATGCAATGCGTAAGTAATGCAAGTTCTTGCATAACTAGGACACGAGAGGGGATGATACGGTACACGTGATTGGTTGACGCCTGCAGAGGAGGGTGGCAGCCATTGCTCGGCCTCAATCAACTGTAGCACTAAAACAAGCTGTGGCTCGAGAACATTTACTTTAACAAATGATTTATATATATGTAGTTTTGATCCAAAATAATAAAAATATTTTTCATTAATCGAATTTGATTAAACATTATTGCTATTACACTGGAAATTTCATAAAATTTATTTTTAGAAAGGAATGGATTTGTATTTGTTCTTTTTAATATTATGAGTAATTTTCAGCTTTTGTTTTGAAAAGTTCTTGTCTTTTTTTCAGTAAAAATAGTATAAGTACTCTATACTGAGACGCAAAAATGAACAAAATGAATAATAATCGTTTTATAATAGAATACATAAACCAATTACAGATAAAATTGAAATTAGGCGATGATTTAATTTGAGACAGTATTTTTTTTATTTTGAACTAAGGACATGCCCACTCAATTCTAATTCAATAGGGCTTGCATGAGCCCTTTGGAGTCTCTTCTAACCCACACTTTTATCAAATCGTTAATATACGTAGCTTTCTTAAATATTTTGGTAATAATTGCAAAATTAGTATTTTTGTATGTTTGTTGATGAACCGCCCTAAAATTGGCAGGTTTAAGATAAGGTTTTTAAAGAATCATTTAGTAATTGATAGTGATGTTTTCTTGTAGTTTAAATGTATTCTTAAGATGTCAGGCTCATGGATTTCTGCCCCATTTATCTTTTCTTACTTCTTGATGTTAGTTTTGAAAGTAAGTGTGATCCTCTTTTTTGAGGTATAGTCTGCATGGAATGTAATTTTTTTCGGGGCGTTTACGTTTTCTGTACGATCGCTGCCGAATTGAGGAAGTTCACAATTTTTTGGATCTTTTTAGCGATTGTTATGAGAGATATGTTGGTGATTAAGTTAGTGTGTAGTAGGATCTGGAAGCTTTTCAGGCTGGTCGTCCGCAATGATTATAACCAATGCTTTCTTTTGTCTTATTTTTGATTTTGGCTTATTGACGCAGATATCTTGCATATTTGCACCCCCTATATATTCATAGGTGACCAAGTATAGTCCTTCTTTTACAGCAAACGTATATCAGTGGGCCATGACAGCAGCTTATAGTGTGACAAAATTTTGACATCGGTGGTACTGTCTGCTGTTTGTCCTTCTTTTGAGGGTCTCCGCCTTTATAATCAGGTTTAGAATTGCCGCTAGGTTGAAAACCCTTTTTCCTTATTTTTATTTTGTCAAGTTGACAAAAATCAGAAGGATCGGTCTTTTGTTGAGGTCTGTGGTCATCCCGTGGGCATCCAGTATAAAATATTCAGAGTCGGACAAGACCGCATCTGTCTCAATTGACACCAGGATTACGCAGATGTTGATTGTAATGAATTTAAAAATAAACAGTGTGATCAGATAATTAAATTGAGAATGTGTTAATTTAGTTTAATAAACTGTTGCTATGAAGTCAACATTGTAATTACGGGTGAAAAAAGCTCTTCACATCGCAAGCGTCGAAAGTTCATGTTAGCTTATCAATTCTTATCTAATAAACACCGGTATATACAGCTCTGATATCAGTAATAACAGGGCGAAACCTGATACCATCGGCATTTTGTGATGTTCGTTTGCGCGATTTGGCTTGGGCCAAAAGAAATAAATCCTCTTAAAAATTGTCAATTTAACACTGTCGCAGTGTAAGCTGATAATCCAATTACTGTCCAGTGCTCACGCTCGCTTGCCTCGCCAACTCGCCGCAGACCGCTCGGACGAGTGGCTCGCCAAACTAAACACTTGCGCGCTAATTGGATGAGACTTAACACGCAGGATTGTTATACTAATGACAAATCATTTGAGTAAGGTAAGTAGTCTTTTGGGCGTAAGAAGTTTTTTTTACTAAGAACGATTGTAAATTATTCATAAAAACTGGAGAATATTACATAAAACTCATATAATCTTTCTATATCCAACGTGTTTAAGTAAAAAGAGTAATCTTTGCAGAACAAATTTTATAGGACACAAAAAAACATTTTTAGTCAAAGTCACAATAACAAAAACCTGAACTGCATGATGTCCAATAAATTGGTGTTTTATTTTCCTGATCTGATAATTAAGAAAATTATTAAAGAAACCTTTTGCCAGAACGTGTATTTAGTTCTGTACATTGTGATTTTTAAATAAAAGCACTTTTTTAAAAAAACTGAGGATTACGCCATTAAATCTAAATGAGGTCGATATATTATCTGTAAGTTTTGGCTTCATAAATTATAAAGAGAATTGAGAAGTGATTGATTATTTCTTTATTTTTGAATTACTGAGATACAAATAAAAAAGAATTGGTCTAATTCTCTTTTCTGTTTGGTGAGCCTGACTTGAGATTCACCCACAAATTATTCCATCTTTGAGTCATTTTATATGACTCGTCAGTATACTGTCAAAAAGCCTTAAGTCGAAAAATGACTTTTGTGACCTAATAATACAGTTTGGCAGATTTATGCAAGCTTTATTATCTGGTAAAATAAGTTTTGCCATATTACTTGTAGTTTTTCTGTAATATTTAAATGTCACTACCTTCTAAGTCGAAATTAAATATTTTATTGCTGAAAAAATACATTAAACCGATTAATAATTATCTGTCTGATCAAATTAAACGATTTGAAGTATGTTCTAGTTTTGGGGAAAAAACGTCAATAATACTTGCAGTCCCGGTTAAATGTATGTAAAAGACTCAAACTTTAAGAATCAATTATCTCAAAACAGTCTCTGTTGATTTATTGATTAGATTATTTCTGGTAGATGAAAATTCGGCATGCTCGATTGGATCTATGTTTAAAATTATTTTCATGAACACTAAAGACACGAGTACGTATAACAGTGATGAAAATCACGTATCACATACAGTCTATATTTTCATGATCCCATATTTAAAATTGGTTTCAAGTAACCAAAAAGAAAGCAAATTGGTTTAATTGAATTTTTGACAATACAAATTTTTGAACATTCCATACAGACGTGCCGCCATATATTACACAAACCATAATACATTTATAACCGATACGTTCCGTAAAATACTGTAGCACTGCAATGAACTGTGATTGCTATGTAGCTTTCTCTGAATACACGTATGAACAGTTTCTTGACCGGGATAATATTCCACAATTGATGGCAGATATGAGAGCATTTTACAGTCCTTGCAAGTACATCTTGTAGTCCGTATGGTGACACAAAGTTTAAAAAATAGTTAAATAACAGCGCATACAACTATAGCAACTAACGCAAACAAAGATATGGCTATAAATTTGAATCTTACTACTAGGCGTAACATTACTGTTCTGTTCAATAGGATTTGGTGAAAATTGCTCGAAAACAAAAGCTCAATTTCTTTTTACTCTAATAAAAAGTTCCTCGAATAACAATTTATCGAAACAAAAATTGCGCACAACTACTGAATACTAAGATTGATAACGAAATTTTCTCGGGTATTAATATCTTTTATTTGAGTGAGAATGAGCTTAAAGGGTCGTCCATAAACTACATAACGTTTTTTTCTTACGTTTTTTACCCTTCTTCCTCCATGTACTACCTTGTAGACATTCAGTTTGACCCTTCCTTCTCTCCTTTCAAAGGTTGCGTAACTTTTCACTTTAAATAGGAATGAGATTTACAATCAACTACTATCCACTTTTTGAGAGGGAAAAGTGTTAGGTAACAATAAAAATTAACCCACCCTCCCCCTTGTTACACCATGTAGACGTTGGTGTTCACCCTTTTCTTCCCCTTAAAAGCGTTATGTTGTTTATGGACGACCTCTAAGCAAATTTGATTATTTGAATTCATTTTAAATAACAGTATTTGTTAGTGTCAATCAGTAAACTTTTTCGTATACAGATTGTATTTGTATTTTCAATCATTGTATTTTGTTTTCTCTCTTTTTTATTAAATTATTTTTATGATTATCTTTTTTTTCATTTGTGCAAATAGTAAGTTAAAAATGTTTATGGTACATTAAAAAGTAATGATAAAAAAGAAAAGAAATATTGGCGAAAGCATAGTTTCAAAATAACAATACTAAGAATAAATCTTCCCACAAAAGCTTTGGTAGAGTCTGAATAAATATAAAAAGACTTCATTATTTTAATTTAGTGGTCGGCAAACTGCGGCTCGCGAGCCACATTTGGCTTTTTGGCTACTTGAGTACAGGTCTTTTCCACGAATGACGTGTTTATTTTTTTATTATATTATTTTAATATAATTTTCAGTCAGTATTATATCTTTATAAGGAGCACTTTCTATTTCCTCTCCACTACACGACTCCAATGCCATTTCTTGGTAGATTATTATTTTACGTTTATATATTGTAGTATGATATCTCGTTTTATTCAGTGTACTTAGTTTTAACAGACTTCTACAAACAGGGTACTTGTAAAGAAATTTGGCTCTCAAAATAAATCAAAATCTTTGAACTGCTGATATTTGGCTCTTTTGACTTATAAGTTTTCCGACCACTATTCTAGTCAAAAAATAATATTATTTTAGCAAGGTATACAGCGTATAAGTTTTCTATAGGTTGTTCCATTAGTTGGTTTTTTATTATGTATCTATCTATCCTATTATTCACTTATGCTGAATGACAACGGGTTTTTTATTTTACACGTATGAAGGTCTGTGTAAGAACTAACCAAATATATTTTTTAAAATATTACACTAGACAATATCGCTATCATATACGAAGATATTTTATATGTAAATCAGTAAGCAGTTTTATTTGCTATGCCTAATTTTTTAATTATCTTGGGCAAATGTGAAGAGTTTTAGAAGGTACCCAGGTTTTATGAAAAGACCACAGTGTAATCAACGATAATATAAACGATCAATATAATACTGGCTGGGTAGGTACGTAGATAGTTCCTTGTTACATTGACATTGTTTTCTGTCTTAAATTACACACAAAAGCGGCTTAAGAAAATCCGCTTTTTCCGATCGACCAGACTTAGCGCGGGCTTAGACGGGATTTTCACACGAAATTCAATACTTTTCACGGATCGCATTATCAACTGTGTATGTTTACGGCTTTCCCTGATTATAATACTTATTAGATATCGTGCCTTTTGTTGAATATAGGATCAAAATAGATTATTACTGAGACAAACATGGACAAAGTAATTCTTATCTAATATAATATATTAAATAAATCTTGCAATACAAATAATTAATGAATAATTTTATCATATTAAATAAAAAAATGAAAAGACAATAAAGTGTTATTATAATTAACGATATTTCTTCCTTTTTGTTGACGTACTTTGAACATTAATGGAATACGCCGCGAAAGCTACTTTTAATAATCAATTTTATTAAAATCGCCCATGGTAATTCAGTAAACAAGTTATGAGTTTGTGGGTCGCAATCGAAATACCATGGCTGCTCCCAAAATATTTTCATATACTTATTAATTAATTTGTGATTGTATCCAGAACTCGAACAGAAATGGTTTAACTAATCATTAAATTTAAATAATACTTATAAGACACACTTCATTACTAAATTCTTTCTTAAGCACACTGTGCATGGTGATACCGTTCCGTTCGACTCCGTTACGGGCAGGTTTAAAATCAAGATGTGGTGAATAAAAATAACACCGCTTTCATGGAGGATCAGGCAAGTGACTGCGCATAATCACGTCTTTCAAACTAGTATGAAACAATATTTAAGAAAAATTTATGGTTTAACGGTATATATTATGCGTCATTTTTGAACATACTACATGAATATAATAAAAAAATATATTAAGCTGTAACTTTTGTAGTTAGTATCTTAGGAATACTTTTGAAGATC
>JAPMAG010000457.1:0-15349 GCA_036584685.1 Rhyacophila sp. Rhy_31_5 | reverse complement strand
TTGAATTATTATAATCTAAATTAAGTTATCATTAAATTTAAAGAAAAGTGACAACAATCAACTCCTAGCCACTTCTGAGAGGGAAGTGTTACGTAACAATCAAAATTAGCCCACCCTCCCCCTTCATAATGCTATGTAGACATTGGTGGTGACCCCCTCCTTCCCCCCTAAGAGCGTTACGTAGTTTATGGACGACCCCATAGGAACTGAATGAGAGTTGCAGAATTTTGGGCTATTTAAAATCTATCGAATTTTATACTTCGCTTAATGATAAGAATGGTACACGAAATTTTACAACGAATAAATTTGACTCGCTTCAGATTTGTTTGCAAGTACTCATTAGTGCTTAAAAATCATTTGTACACATCAAAATATAACTTAACATAAATGATATATATAGTAGAGGTACTTCTCACTTAACCTCCAAGCTCAGGACTTACTTTGATTATACTTTTTTGTTCATTATATAATTGTTATTTACACTAATAAATAAAAATGAAAACCATTTTTCAAAATTTTAAATTCGTTTCCAAAGTTGTCTAAATAGAAATGAACAAGCTATTCAATTTTTGCTGCATATACATACTCGTACGTTCAATGATCAACATAATGTGTAAAATATATATACTCGTATAAACGAATAGTTATTTATCTAATTCCAACCATATTTTGACAGATCAGAACCATCGATCTAATCTTCCAGCGGCTTACAATATAAATAAATACAACATCCAACAAACAAAAACGCTTGACAAATTCGCTAATGATCACACTTTTTTGTGAATATTTAATTATTAGATTCATGACTATATATTTCTATATTTAAAATATTGTGCCTTAAATATATAAAATATAATAATACAAATATAATGATAATTACCGTATAATAACAGCATTACACAGACATAACTATCGTGTAATAAAAGTACAGTTTTAAATGTATTCTGTATCTTTCACAAATACTCGTATATTTGAAAAATTAAGATTATCATTAAATGTCATTTCAGACGAAATTAGTCTTTACTTTTTTATATTTGTAGAAAAATTACGTAAAAATATGTTATTATGTCAATGTTATGGTTTATTAAGAACCAAGGATTGACAGTAGTTAATATAAATTATTGTTTCTAAACTTACTGAATATCTATATTATAACAACGTAAGAATTTAAAAAAAGTGTAAATTAGATATAAATGTACTAATATTCATTTACCTTAATTTCATTATGATTATCATGGGAATACCACTTCACCAGTTGAATAAATTTCACAAATTAAATTTTTTGAATTATGAAAAATGTCATATTCATAATATAAAATAGCGTAAATTTACTCATTCTTGGCAACAGTTTCTAATATCTTCAGGATGGTGGTTTATAATAAATTGCATTTTGTATCTCATGCCAAATATGCTTGCTCACTTACTGAAAGTATTTTACTTATGGATATGCAGGAAATATAAATTATTCTTGAATTCTCATGAATTCCATTTAATAATAAACAAAGACTGAGAAGTTTATATCTTTAGATATACATCTCTTAACAATAGTGAAAGATTGATTTTTAGTTTGTATATTTTGTTAATAATTAATTGTGAAATCAATCATAATTCACTCTGCAGCAAATATACCACCAATTATTATTGTCTGTGCGTGCTATATAATAAGACAAAATATTAAATGGATAATTAATAATAATCTTAAACACTTTCATCATTCATTCACAACACTTTTTTTTTTCTTACTCGACAGCATACGTTGGTCGTTTATAAATATTTGCATTTTAATGTAGTATGTAAATTAATCAGTTGGCAACCAACTAATTACGGAACATACTGGTAGATAGGGCTTAAACTAAATTTTTAGTATATTTACTTATTTAAAATGTCAAGCCCGTACTGCTGTTTACTAGTTCATAACTTGGATTGTCAATTAGTAATAATGATGTATAGATCGGCTGAGTAATTTTTATTTGCCATTGGTTGAAAAATAGTAAATTAAGACATACATTTATGTCATATTTTGCTTTTAATTTATTTAATTAAAAAATGGTTTGCAAGTTCAGAAGCACGGTGACAAATTTTTTAAATAATGTCAGAGTTACAATTGGTTTTCTAAATTTTGTTCCGGTGGTTTTTCGTCTAAATATAAATAGTGCCCACGTTGTCTAATTGAAGACAAAATTAAAGCAACGAACAATGCTAATCATTATTGTATAACACGCGAGATTGCAAAAAAAAACTTAATGTATAACATAAGTGCATTACAAATGTTGAAACAACTTCACCACGAAAAAACCTCTATTTATGGGCTCTTTGTGAACTTAAAGAAGTTCGTCTAATACAATTCAAGTCGCAATAACTACTACATTTTGCCTACGAAATATTACGCAAGTGTTACAGTTTTTAAAACAATTGGTATCGGTCACTAAAAAAGAGTTGTCAACAATAATGTCAATTAAAAAAATCGTCAAATATGAAAGAGTAACTAACCAGCGCAAAAAACGTTCAATGTCGGATATGTATCAAAAGAAGGAATCATTTTTCAACTGACGGAAAATAAAACTCACACAACCAATTAACACAATACTTGTTTTATTGAATAATAATTGAAGTAATGACTATCAAAGAACAATAAGAGTTTATTATAAAGAATATCTAAATACGCTTTAATAATAAATAAATTACACTAACCTCCACATATCAGTGAAATCCTCAATAACTTGGTGCCAAAATAAAAATCATATCTATAAAAAGACTTTCAAAAATATTTGTTACCGTTTCTTTTCATAGTACATAATATATTATATATTGATCTATAATTTTTAAAAATAAAATTAAAATTGAATCATCTACTAATTTTTGTAAGCATTGCATGTTTATTTTGCTTCCTTGCATATGGTAAATAAAATAAATATTTAAGTTTTACAGTTGAAATAAATTTTGCAACTGCTTTTAAAATTTAAGCTCAACTGCGGTGCGAGATGTTGCCGGTTTCACTTGAAAAAGAAATATTGCGTTCCTATAAGGATTTTTATTTATTGTCTCCACTAAAGTGGAGAACATGCTTCTCAATACGAAAAACGGGTTTTATTTTTATTATTATTTTATCAGGCTACATGCTATATAAATCGTTCGCATATTATTATTACACAAGTTATCAATGAAATCGAAGTCAGATTATATTCGTATGGATGTTGCATATATTATGATAATATATATTGAAACACTATGCTTAATATTGTTTGATAAATTGATTAAAATTTTGATCATATATTATGTTTTAATTGATTTAATTGTGTACAAAAAATGATACCATTCTGATTAACAAAACTGGAATGTGATATGGGGACTGAAACACGCATAAAAATTTAATTATCCCACTGTAAAAAATTGAATTTTATTTTATGTACTTCTATTAAAAATATCAATCGTAATATCAAGACTTTCTATAAGATTTTGATGTTCTTCATGCTTAATCTATACCGTGGATCTATTGAACTATGAAAACGAATAAGTCTTAAAGAGACAATAGAGTAACATTTTTTTTCAGTTCTTTACATATTCTACCAGAAGCAGTCGTTATAAAAATAATCAGGATTTAACAAATTCAACTCGACCAAAAGACATTGAAAATTTTAAAATTTAATAAATCTGGAAGCAGTTATAATTTTGATTAATAACATATACAAAGAGATTAATATAAGGTTCATCCTGTTAGAATTTACTTGAAGAAATTATAACGATATCGAATGTGTGTATTAATTGACTTAATCCATCTGCTATACTTTTCGCCTAATATATTCTTTAACTCAAGTCATGTATCATCTCTTTTTTACTCGTGCTCACCATGTTTCATCGTAGAGAATGGCAAAAGTCCCGCCCAGTCCATCAAGAAGCATCTCTGTGGACAATACGAATCTTTTAAGATTCATTCCCACATGTATTGTGATGTTGCATCAATTTTGCCATTGTTTCTTATGAAATGATTTTTTCTTCATTCACAAGTACAAAGTTAGAATTAAATTTGTTTATGCAATGAATATAACTTCATTACAATTAAAAAGGAATCAAAAATTGAGAATGAAGACAATTCTCGTGGATTAACGGAAGAAGAATGCAGGTATTTGAAGTTACGGTACTCCAAAAAACACTTTAACAGTTAAAGAAAACAAATAATTTACCATACAAACTTTCGATGGTTTTCTCTAGAAAAATAAGCCTAATGTAGTTATTGTCTTGAAAGCAAAGATACCTAAGTGAGAAAATCATCTTCTCACATGCCATGAATCTATAATTCTAAAAAATATAATTAAAGGACCTTTAGAAGGGAGTTGGGCGCCCTTTATATCGTGAAAGGTACAGAATTTTTTAATGTAAAGGACTAAAAGGAGAAAGCTTGAAATGTTCTAAGATGGTTTTGCGGCCAATTTTTGATCTGTATGAAACCGAATGCTATACGATGATAATATTATAGGAGAAGGTACAGCTTCAGCTTTAAATTGTGTTTAAATACTTTCGTATTTATTATGTGTAATCGCTACAGTGTGCAGAACAAAGTTTACTTTATTTATTCAACTCTAACTAAGCTACAATAGTATGTATTTAAAATATATTTATAAGCATACCATATATGTTAAAGATTTATATAGCGATTTAAAACTCTTACTTCTGCAAGGATATATTGACCCATTCCCGGCAGAAGATCGTGAGCAGCAATAGAACGATTTCCGTTTTTTTTTCAAATCCGTTCAAAATAGATAACCGCACGGTATCAAGTTTTCATAAGGCATATGGGATCTTCATAGCAAGAAGATTTTCTTAACATTCATTTTTTTGCGAGTAAGTTGTTAATTAGTAGCTCAACCATTTCGGGTTATATATATATATATACACACTTTTAACCAGAAATAACTTATTCATCCTTGTAGGTTCAAATGTTATATGTCAGTATCTTTCACTTGGTTCCACGCGTGAGACTGGGTTTAAACAGATTTTGGACAA
This sequence comes from Rhyacophila sp. Rhy_31_5, assembly GCA_036584685.1. Taxonomy (NCBI): domain Eukaryota; kingdom Metazoa; phylum Arthropoda; class Insecta; order Trichoptera; family Rhyacophilidae; genus Rhyacophila; species Rhyacophila sp. Rhy_31_5. The sequence goes on along the minus strand of JAPMAG010000457.1, from coordinate 10,348 downwards.
AAAATTCTCTTTGACTTACAGAAACTATAAAGTTCATTCAGTAGACTTTCACGAATATGAATGTATTTTCAGAATTTTTGTTTTTATTTTTAAATCATTCAAACACCTTGTTTTAATTATGGTATTTCTTTACTCCTTTATTTATTTATTTATTTTTAACCTTGTAATTTATTATTGCGTTATTAAAATATCGTCACTTTTTGATTGCAAATAAACGTTAAAAAATAACGAGTAAAAATAAAAGGACAATTACGTGTATAATAAGACAACATATTAAATTAGCAAAATTGTTTATCATATAGATCGAAATATTATGCTTTTCTTACCATGTACACATTAAATTGTGGTAAACTTCTTATTGTGATAAAAATCTTAAAGTGGAGTAAAGTTATGTTGAACGCACACATCGTGGAAATTACATACGACCAAGATGCCATACGAGCGATTGCTACAACGGCCAAATCGTAAACTCGTGACTTTTCACACTGACTTTTCTCGCTGATCAAGATTGTGGAATTCTACATTATGAGGAGTATGCTGGTATGACTATCGCGTGTTAAATTTTCTAGTTATGTTGCTGTCGGCGCTCAAATATTTAACACGATTGTCGATCGCCAGTCACGCGACGACGCGACTATGTGGAGATAGATGCAAAACGACGCCTGTTAGCGTCTCAAACTTGCCTGTAAACTTTTATTTTATATTTAAAAAAATATATAATACCACTCAGATTTTTAGTTTTTTGGTTAAAATCTACCCTCTCCATTCAGTGTGGCTTATATATTATATGGATAACGTTTGTGAATTTAAGTTTCTCATAAACTTAATATGTAACTTCAATTATCACTCAAACTTTGCATTGGCTGAGTTTGTGAGAAAACATGACCAAAAATCTTTAATTTAATCAACTGACTTGATAAAGTGAAAGATATAAAACATGGCTATCTAGTCAGTCATTATTTAAAAATCCAGTGAAAATACACATGTAGATTATACAGGTTATATATACATAAATTTATCTGCACGAATTTACACATGAAATATCTGATAATAATAAGTATTAGTTATATATCGTAGTCTAGATAATTAAATTATAATGTACCATTATCCGATAAACACTTAAAAAAGTGTCAATGACAATTTGACCGCCAAAAATACTTTTTTGGCTAAAGGGGCTATAATGTCTTTAGCTTTTATGTCAAACAGTTGAGTAAAATTTATGAAAGTATTTTGTTACCATAAAAAGCATAAAAAACATGGCAAACGAAAACTGCTTCGAATCGCAATAATTCGCTATACAAATTAAAAGTATATACCAAAACCAGTAAAAGAATATCAACAATTTTAATTTTGTGAACATTTAAGGTTCTGATGACGCAAATATTATCTGAATCAATTGCCATAATATTGATTGGGTTCCGTAGACTAAATGAATAATTCCGTAAATAAATAAATTGTTTTTAAGCCAGGCCATAATAAGGAAGCTATTTATAATTTCAGAAGTTTTTGCAAATGTCAACCAGTATGACTGATCGATATTTTCAATTAACAATAAATGCTAGGAAAACAACTAATACTTTTTAGAGAGTTTAATCTATTCAAATTTAATAATCCATCCTTTCGGATCCTTGGTATGCATTTCAATTTATACTGAAAATGGTCATCAGTAAATACCTTCATTATCACCATGAAATTATGGTAGACATCATCAAAAAGGTTACAATAGAAAATCAAGACTAACTTGATGAAGTACCAAACGATTGAAATTTTCTCATAATATCATACATATTATGTAAAATAACGTTCTTAAATTTCAATCCTTTGACGAAAATCATCGCGGGCTTAAATGAAAATTGCTAAAAATGTAAATAGCTATGAATCTTACTTGCACAGAGAGAAGATTTCTATTGATTTTGTTATGCTAAATATGACTGTTGCCTTTGAACTTTTAGTAAACTTAAATAATATATGCAAAATATCGATATTATCACACATCTTAGTCTGAAAACTAATGATACAATAATTCACACCCTTTGTGTATGTTTAACTACTATGCTTTTCCCATAACATTGTAGTACTACTTTAAATCAACATAATATTACATATAAATCAAATCATCGCTTATCTGTGGTTATTTAAAATATAAACTATGAGTTTATAGTTCAAAAGAACAATGACTTCATCTTACCGTGTCTAATGTAATTCATAAAATCACATGCAGCTCACTTTTGCACGCGAAATTCGAAATCTATAATGTTAATTATTATTATATATAAGTTACGTATTTTTTATAAATGCCCACACCAACATGGGCCACTTACCGGACATGGCGTCTGAAGAAGGAATCGTAAAATGAAATCAGAAATTTCGAAACTTGTCTAATTTCCTGCCGCCCCTAAATTATTCGACGAAGTCACGTGCAAAAAATAATAACATCGAACAAACTAACATTGTTCATTTTCTGATAGAAATTAACTCAGCATGCCTTACGAAGAAAAGTTTGTGTCATGCTTCGGTTTCACGTGAAAAAGCTTTTGACGAAACAAAAGTTGCTTCATATAATCGATTTCATTTGAATCATAAAAAATTGAAATTTTCTATGAAATGACATCATGCGTTTTTGTTCTAGTGAGTAATGAAGCTTTGTGTATCGATGGGAAATATTAATTTTACTAATGTACGAGTAGGCACGAGCTTTTTTAGTTGTTACTGTTTCAATGAGATGTTTTTCTTGCTTTATGTTTACTCAATATTTCGTATCCGTATTTTTTTATCGATACGTGATATTTTGATAGTTTCAGTAAAGAAATTTGAATGAACTGAAATTTTTCTCTCTATGATTATTATTATTGAATGTGATTGATATGTTTATAGAATTTTACATTTAATTGATAATAATTATATAAATCGGTGTTGGACTATGTTTCAAGGAAATGATAATCTTAACAATCGCCAGTTATCCGTAAATTTAGTGTATCAAATAATCAGCTATTTATATAAATACAAAGTAATAACTATGCTTTGTATAGAAACAGGCTCAATTGGTATATTTATCTACATTTTTTCCATCATATAGCGACACGATCATTAATTTTGCACTCATAAGAGTTACATTAGAAATCGAACTCTTTTGAAAGCTAAACATTATGTATATGTACCTGAAATAATTCCACAGTTTTATAAATGTCCACAAAATATATTATTAATAAATCAAGGCCGATTTCATATATTACGAGTAGTGAAACATTTGAAACATTAAGAGAAATTAAGAGACAAAACTGGTCCTAATTACAAAAAATATATTTTTTAGATATATAAAACTATATTATATCAATATCATGGCTAAAGATTGATAGTTGTGAAATAAATAGAATGTACCGTGTTTTATTATCTCGAATTTTGACGATAAACCATCATATAACACAGGGTGTGGCAGAACCGATTAAGCCGTTAAAAAAGGTCAATTCTTGCAGATGTACGTGGTCTCCCTCTGTTCCGTCGCTAACCCTATTTCAGTAACTAACGAAGTTTGGACCAAAGTACACATGGGCTTTGATATGCACGCGTATTTTGAAAACAAATGATCTATTATCACGACGCATAGAGCTTTAGGCGATGATTCAACTTTCGGCGCAACAATGCCATTTCTAATTCGGTCCTGGGTTACGCCGTTACAAGAAACTGGTAACACATTAAGGGTAGATACACGTGACCGAACCACTCTACCAGGGGTAAGGGAGCGAATTATTGAAAACGTTAATGTTATACTCCGCGATGTGTCTAAGCGACCTGTACAAAACTTATAACTGCTGCTAACGGCTGCCATCTTGAGGACATTATGTTTTATTATAACTTAATGATTATAAACAGCGTCTACTGCTAACTTCGAATATAAAAACTGTTTCTTTATACACCTCCATTACTTTTTTACAACTCCTCAAAACTGCTTAATCGGTTTTGCCACACCTGTATAACATTATTATAATATGTTCTGTGTGTATAACAATGAATCATAGCTATATTTAACTGATTGTCTGAGTGAACTATCAAATATGCAATTGAGAGTCACCTGTAACTTAACAGTGACGGGGGTTGGAGACAAATAATTTTCGTTTAACTAATCCTCAATTTTTATCAGATACCCACTGGGAATCATTCAGTCATATTTTTAGACATTAATTAAAAAAATCATTATCAGCAAGATATTTAGTAACAATGTAAATTTCCCTCTATATAACTTTTTGATCTCTCACTTGATCTGTTTTACGCATATTATGAAAAATGGCAATGTTAAAGTAAAAATAATAACACAAATTTCATAATTACTTAAATCATTTATTCTTAACCCGGTAAATAAGATTGAATTCTTTATCGGTAATTGCCTAAAACATGTGTTTTATACAATGTGAAATAAATTGAAGTAGTGGGACTGATTTTTTGCATTATGACAACAAAGATTATTTTTTAGAACCGTACACAAAGCGTACTGCCTTTCAAACGTTAATCATAATGATACATAAAAATATTTGTTAATTTTATTATTCTAATTGGCAAATTTTCCAAGCAGAATTTTGAAACAACACAAATTAATCTGAACTCTTTTATGTTCATTCGCGTTTTACTTCTGTAGAGAGATTTACAAACAGATTCAATTTAAAAATAATCTGCATTCTTAACAAAATTATTTTTGCGGTATGCATCATGGTTGAATGATTGGGAAAGTGATATTCTTTTTCACACGCGTGGGCAGTCAGTGCAAGCGAGTAAGTTGTAAGCGCAGATTTTTTTTTGAATATATCATTTTCATGCTTATTGTACCAACAAACACTCAAAGAAAACTGCTCCATAATTGAACGAAACAATGTGAATACCAAAGTGCGAACTGGATTGCAAATATACTCGTACAATAAAAAAAATATGATTCCCAACGCCAGTTACGTTATAAATTTATTGCACTAGGGAAAATCGTTGCTGTAATAATGTTGCTTTGTATAGTCATATTTAAGCAATTATTTTCCATAAATCCAAAGTAATGAAAACAATTTATCTGTGAATCTTCTTCTTATCGGTCTTTCATAAGTAGTATGCGAATTAGTCATATTTTTGTATATCTAAAAATACTGAAATCAGGGAGTTAAGAAAACAACACTGTTAAATTCTTTACACTCATTCCGAATCTAAATATTTTGTTATATTTTAAAATGAAATAATATTTGAATTTAGTCGTGTAAATAAAATAATATTCTATTCTATTTCGAAGATGGACAAATAGTCGATCGCATGTACTCTGTTGATCAGTGGTGGAAACAAAAATTATTTATATAATATAATAATAATGAGAGACTTTTCAGTTACATTTCTGAGATATTGAAACTTGCAAGCTAATCTATGTATTTAAAATTTTCAGCTATTGAGTTAATTATTTTACGGCTTATTACATTACTAAATATAGTTTTAAAATTCCATATCAAGCTTGAAGATTAAACATATGGGACCTCACAGTGTAAGAACAGTTGTTTCTTTACTGGTAATAGTTTTTAATTATTATCTTAATTATTTTAGGTTCAAATGCTGGATACGAATACAAATGAAAATATTTGCTGTGTTTTTGTGACCAACGCTGGATTCGTCCCCACGATCCCCGGATTGCTAGTTTGATGTACTGCACACCGACTAACCGAGTAATCTTATTATATGATGTAAAATTTATTGATTTAATAATTATTAAGTTTAATTGTATAATACATAGTTATTAACACCTTTCCCTCTTTCCCGGAACACTAATAATTAATCATCATTACTGAGATTAAACGAGCTCCTTGAAGTATTGTCGTTCCATCGTTGATGAACATTTAAACTAGTACAGTATCTGTATCTAACTACTCGTAAATCTTCGAGTGTCTTGATTTACATTTACAGGCTTTCCAGTTATCTCAGAGATTATTCAAATATTGTACACGTGATAGAAACGTAGGAAGTATTAAAATATATATCAACACACTATTCTGCCCTTTTTCTTTTTAATATGGTGCTAAAAGTCCATAAAGTTTCATCTTAATTCATGATTAATATACCTGATTATCTAAAAAAATATTTGATCTAGCGTAAATTCAAAAAGTTTTGAATACGCGCTGCGGTCAACTATTGGCTGACTGGACAGACAGGTGGTGTGTCTGACGTTCGGCATGCCGCTGCACGAATAATTCCGAAAGTAGCCGACGCTCTACGATCCCGAGTGCTCAATTGCCGCGTTTCTACGACGCGTCAGTTAACGCGCCAGCTCTGAGCGTGTGTGTGGGTATCGAGGTTATTCTGCGCCCATCGAAACTTATCTTATCAACTTTTAAAAAGTTGATTTTATGATAAAAATATCAAAAAACACCCAAAAAAGCATTGCAAAGTATGTGCAATCAATGTGAGTGACGTTTCGGTTTGATTTCAAATCGTATATCTTTGTATTTCGTAACTCTTGTGCATAGTTTGTTTGTTGTTTACTGTACTTACTTTGAAAGTGTTTGTTTGAATAATCGGAAAGAAATGTTGGCTGTAGTGTTAGTGGAAACGATTTTCTTATAATATTGAAAACGTTTAAAACCTAATGTTTGCAACTACTAGAAAAGTTTGTGAACCCATTAAAGATGGTTCTGTAATTATTTGAATGCAAGAGGGTGAAAAAGGCTGTCACATTTTGCATGCGTTGTTTAATACGTGCCTTCAACACGCCACGACGAACGTTCAATATTGTATCAGTGCAGTGTTTGAAATTGTGTTTATGCATCAGTGATCTGTGAAGATTTACTATAATACCTAAAAATTTTAAGTGAACAATCAATTATTTATGAAGTCCCCGATGTTCAAGTACTTGTGATTGATCGCAGTATTCACCAATTTATGGATTATTCAAATTATTAGGTAAGTTTTGTCTGATATATTATCAAAAGTATTTTTTCCAACAGTTTGTAAAGGTGTACCACGTATGTATGCGTTCTCAAAACGTGAAGTTGAAACTGAGAAGAATACCCGTGAAAAGTTTCTCTCAATTGTTTTTTGATTGAATAAGTAATGTCAAAAAATCCATGTTAAAATATGCACATTGTAAACAATATCCAAATATTACTATTTATTTAACTATTAAATGATATAATACTTTTACATTAGTGCATGATTCTGTATTAAAAAATAAGTAAGTTTTCATATTTGATTCATAATTTAAAGTTATGCAATGTAATACCTTAAAAACTCGTCTCAAAATTGTTCAGAATAGGTACTAAGAATATCTTCACTGTTATTTGATGTTATGAGTAATATAGAATCGGAAGAGAGTCGCAGAACAAACTGCTCAAAAAAGTCTTTAGCAAATGAAAATTTCAAACAATTAATTCATATCAGTATCTGAGAAGTAGGTATACTGATGCAATCCAAAATTGAAATATTCATGACAGGCAATTTTTAAATATTTTTATCTCATTTTTTCCAATTATGAACTTATGTACATCCATCCGTGAGCTTTTCGAGTATAGAATTTTGTCGCATATTCTATTTACATTTTATCTAAGTAAAATAACTTTTGTTCAATATACCTACGAATATACACTGTTATGAATCTCTTATAAAACTTTTGGCGTGCAAAAAACATATCATTTACTTTGACAACTCGACATTTCATAACAGAAATACCATTGATGATTAGTAATAATTATCGTTCTAAATTAATATGCTAGCAATGAAAGCGTAGGTAATTTTTATAGTATGAATTGTTTCGCCAGTGCAAAGGGGTTTAACTATTGTTATTTTTTTTTTATCGTGCTCACCGCGTTCTTGTAATATGATTCTATTAATAAAAACTTTCATATTAATTATATATATTTATTTTTTTACTTGTAAATAAATGTTTTTGTTTTTACACTATATAAACAATAATTAATAAGAAAATCTTCAATGAAAATAACCAAACCAAGCATTACGAGTTTAGTTAGTAAAAAAATAATTGATATTTTGCGCAGTTTTTCAAGTCCATGTGTATTATAATATAATGTATAAATATATACACAATTTAAAAGTACTGGATATATATATATATGTACAGAAAAAATATTTCGTGCATTTGTTTGCATCATTTTTAGTCTAGATTCGACATCATTTTAATGATGGATCTTTATAGTACTTACTGTTTGATTATTTGATGATTTTCAAACATTGTCTAAAAGTGGCTGCAATATGCCAAAACTTTTACCAGAACTTTCAAAAGAAAGAAAAAAATACATACTGACGGTTTTATGTAATAAATAATATGTACGTTTAATTTTATTTATTTTCCTTTTTTATCAAGCACTTAAGTGTATTATATTGTTAAATCGTATATGTTTATTGTATAATGTAATGGTGTTTCAACGCCTTTACGTCTTTATCCGCAATATTAATCAGATTTATGCTGTAATACAGCATGCGGGCAAGCGGCCAAATTTAGTTATTTACGCTTGCACACAATAATACACTTTAATTGCTGTCAGGTTCAAGTTACCAGAGGTAATTGTCTTTGTTTTTACTTTAATTCATAGGGGTTGTTTATTATGAGCATCCATAGCTTGCGATTATTCCTATTATGGAATATTCAGGACTATCAAAATTAATCTTGTGTGCATTATCTAATCATACTAGTGAAATGTGCATTCTTTCAATTGGGTGTGTGTGTATTCATACTTGCCCAACCCAACAAGTTCGTTATTAATTACTATTTATAATAAAACATACATTTTGAGCTATTTACTTAGTAATATTTCATATACGCTTTTAAGATATCTAGAACAGTTTTCGCAAACTAATTTATGTAACATAATTAGTTTTGTATTTTCTCTGATATTTTTTTCAGGAAATGTTTAAGCCTTGTGAAATAAAATATCGATATTTCTTTTCATTCCAACATAATGTTTACTATGTAATATGAAGACATTTTTCAATAAAATATTAAAAACCGTTGTTCGAGTATGCATTGATTTACGGCCGTTATACGTCCTTAAACTTTGGTCGTAAGTTGAATTACACACAAAACATATTTGTTTTACGAAATTCAGCTTTCATTTTAAACTAACATTAAAAAATTCTCATCTTCCGTACGTCGAATCCGAAGCTTAATGCAAAATTAATACTGTTCATTTGACAAACCATCCTTTATTAGATGACTAGTTAATTCCTCAAAAAGATTGGTTTCATTCAGCTTTGATTACAGTAAATAAACTCCGTTAATTTAAAAATTGCATACTTAGATAGTTTTATTTCGTTCAAGTATTTATTTTTATTTATATTATGTATGGATTTATGTGTCAGAACTTTTCTCGTCCATTGGGCACATTCGACAGTGGTCGATATTGCGACCACCAATTTTATTGCTTATTCGTATAATCCGTAAAATTTTAACGTATGAGTAACATTCGTTAAAAATTTATAGGCCAATCAGCAATTTCGTGACCATTGTGACTATTGAATGCTGGTTTCAAAATTCAATAACAAACTATGCTGAAGTTAAAAGAAAATTCCACAAAAAAGCGTTATTTGCGCAATTATTTGTTAAATTAACAACGATATAATATGACCGACATTTGATTGTTTATATACTCGATGTTATCTTAGTTGATATACATAGTTATTAAATGAAGTCGTCTCTTGTGTAGTGTTACGTGAATTTATAACAATGAACTGTTGATTTTTTAATCAATTTTACTGAAAAAGCTTTTTAACAATCTTACTTCTTTACCCATGAAATGTTTCTGCACGCGTGAACTTTGCATGTTCTTACTGAACGTAATGCGCCCATTTATGTGCCTATTTGTTTTTAGATCAATCAATCTTTGTTTGATTTCGAAATCATTATAGGCCATACCCGCAGGTCGAGTAAGCATACGAGTGCGCTGGTCACGATAATCTGAACATAATACATTTTTAATTATCGCATCTCAAAATGCCTGTTTTTAACCAACGTACTATAGTACTTATGTACTTATGTGTTACTACAAATGTGTAATACTTATATGTTTCGACAAGTCAGTAAATATCCCATTATCGAATTCAAGTGGTTACAATAATGTATTTTTTTATCATATGAATACATTGTCTCTAACTCAGTATTTTTTGTATAACGTAATTAAGGATACTTATGTACTACCAATTCTTGTAACTACGTATATATTACATGTTTATAACGCTGCATTTCGAGGGCTTAAAGTCAAACAACGTTATCTACAAAATTGGGTTTTTTAAATTTTATTTGTGATAATGTTTCACATTTGTTTAATATAGAAGACAGTATAAGCTGTTAGCGTTCTTGTCACAAGAAAAATCAAATTATCAAACA
>JAPMAG010000455.1:1815-12418 GCA_036584685.1 Rhyacophila sp. Rhy_31_5 | reverse complement strand
AAGTAAGGAACATTATCATCGTTCGTTTGATTAAAGTCTGAAGTTAGAATTTTTAGTTATTGTGAAAAGCTTATTAAAATATGTTTTTTTTTAACTTTTTAATTTCATTGATCGTTACTTCTAATCTGGAATCTAAACGAAAGCTTCTATACATATTGAAAATATCGGGATTCCAGTATTTGTGAACTTCAATATCTAATTTTGGTAAAAAGGATCGGTTTTGCGATTCCTATTTTTAATTTACTTGTTTATTTAATTTTTAGAAAACAAAAAATTGCTACTGGTTAAACATTTCCTATGACGTATACACATCTCAACACATTGTCATTTATTTTAATATGTGAATAATTGCTAGGATATTCATTTAGGTTTCTATCTGTCACACTGGACAAGGGCAATGTTTTTAAATTGTCTTTTTTATAGCGTTTGTTCAAATACGTCTGTGAAAGCTGACGCCAACTTTTTAATATGGCTTACGAGTATGTGACGGCTTTACAATGGGCCGTTGTAAATTTACCCATTGATTCAAAAAATCTTGCATACGCTATAATAGTAACACATTTCGTGTGTAATCTGAATAAAAAACATGTTTGTTAGTTTAGATTTTATTTATTATGTTACAATAACAAAAATATTTTGTACAATTATTGGCAAAATAAATGATATTAAATAACTTTTTTTTTTAGAAAACTTATCGATATCATATTCATTATACATAATATACACACATATATTCCATCCACGTACCATAAATATATTGTCAATAGATCAGGTATTTTTACTTTAATTTTTTTTAATCATGTCCACTCCGAAACGAAGCATATGGATCTCCACAATGTGAAAATTGTTTCGACAGTTATTTTTTTTATGTGTAATAATCGTCAATTATTAGCTCAACCGTTTCGGGTTTGTGTCCTGGCTACAATACAAATAAATAAACATTTGTAAAATTTGTGACCAGTGCGGGCCTCAAACCCGTGACCCTCAGCTCGTGGGTCGGGTGCCACTATCCACTCACCCCCGTAAGCGACTTTAATAGCTGTATGTAAATTACTTTAATAGTTTTAAAACTTTTTAATCAACTTATTATACTTGTTACACTAAAATTCGAAGATTAATTGTATCGCATCTTACTTTTTTTTACACAACTAAAAATAAATTTGATCATTTTAATTCAGGTACAAAGAATCAAATGAATCTAACATCAATATTAGTTGTAGAAAAACACCGTCTTCAAATAAAATTGTACTCAAATATTGTATTATTATATATTTTGTGGATAATATTGTAGTGCAATGACTAAATTTCTTGATATTAATCATTTTTACCTATTAAAGCAATAATGGTATAACTAAAAATAGAAAAAATGACTTATCTTTTTGTCGTTTTTGAGGCGTAGTATAAGTATTCAATAAAAATATTTATATTTATAAGTATCGCTCGTTAGTAAGCAAAATTGTCTTAACTGAGTTTATATGATCCCCTTTATATCCTTTAAAAGCAACTGTATCATAAAAAAATGTGTTTTTGATGTGTTCTAATTTCTGGGTGCAAATAAATATAATTTAATTAAATTAATTTTTTTTTAATAATAATCACGTTATTTGTCATTATGTGAACTATATATTACAATTATTGATTAGCGTAGAAATTTAATTATTAAAAATTATTTTCTTCTTGATGATTACGTCTCAACAAGATTATACAGTTATATTATCTAACACGGAGAATAATAATAATTATTGATGCACTTATAAATATGAACATCTGGATAAATTTTCTAATAAATTTTAGTCTAGACAAAAATATTCTTGAAAGTTATAAGCAATTTATATTAATAATGACAAAGGCAAAAAATGTAGAATAAAAATATTAAAACTTTTAATATTTATCAAAGTTTTAAATAAACGGCGTTTAAAAAGGCTTTTATTAAAAAATATTTCATCCAAGATTTATTTTACAATAAAAAAACAGCATGCAATATAGTTATTAGTAAACATAGGTTTTTTTAATTTTAAACGATAATTAACAATTTCATTTTATAACAATCACAATTTCTCACAAAAATAGGTTTAAACAATAAAATCCATAAAAAATTGATAACTATAATATATATTAAACTCATAATTCACAGTTTACAAAATAGTTTTCACTGATGAATTGAGACTTCTTCTTACAAGAATTTTATTTGATTTTTGGCACTTAATATCACAAGAAAAAAATATGTATTATAGCAATTTTGGCAAGCATGTTATTTCACAAATTACAATACCATTAAGTAGACTTTATGTTTATTAGTTTTCTTCAATAGAAAAGTTCACTTTTAGCTTGCACTTTCACAACTTTCAAGTATCTTCACCAGTCGTAGCATGTGTAACCGAGCTACAAGGCGCCCTTGTAGATCGTGTAGAGCTACGGCGCAACATGGAAATCTGCTGATTTCCAGACTGTTGGTTAGATAAAAGATTGCTGTTTTGGTTTTTTTTTCCTTTACAACTGCAAAAAAGAAGCTCTCTAGTGCCCTTTCGAAAGTTTCGCGACAAAAATGCGTACAGAAAGGGGTTGATTCCGGAATTGAAATAAGTTATGAGAAAAGTCAGCGGAGTGAAAAGGGTACTAAAGTCGCTTTCACCTTGGTAGTTGGTCGACCAGTACTGCCACATTTTTCTCGCATGGAATGGAAGGTTGCAGACTGCAAACGTAAGAACGACCACTATTAACATTCGAATTACTCCCCGGCGAGCTCGCAGGACGTTCTGCGATAGGTGGCCGAGGTGAGTATTATTGGAGTTACCTGGACCACGTGACCGCCACGTAGTCACTACGTGAGTGCTACTGCTTCCAGAGTCGTTGGTAACCTAAGTAAAGAGAACAAGATCAAATCTAATACTTTTCTAATGTTATATATACTACAAACTCGTAACATCGTTTTTTTTCAATTCAACAGTATAATCATTCTTCCCAACAAAATTTGTCAATAAATACTTTTAATTTTTAAGTTACAAAAATCATTAAATTATTCATTAATTTGATGTCACTTGTCTAAATAAACATTTAAATGTGCATTTAAATTGAGTATTATTTTATTAGTTGCTTGTAAATAACAAAAAAATAATGATAAACAAAATTGTCTCTATAATACTATTTTTTAAATTTCATAGTGTGTGTTTAACGATACTAATTTTATGAAGTATTTGGCATCCGGTATATTTTAAATAAAAAAAATTAAAGTAAGCTTATATTCCTAAAGAAATCAACGTTTATTACATATGCGAAAAACTGGACATAGCTCAAAAAAAAAAACATACATTTCAAATACTCTTGGTTCTTGGGTTTCTTTAATAATATGAAGTTATGATGACTATCTTTATTATTATTAACAGTAATTATACGGTGTTTAACAAAAATATAGTGTAGTACTTTTAAATACGATTTACTTTTTTTTTACAAAATTTTTCATATATTTTTTACGCATAAATTCATTTTAGTTCCCGTTAAATTAAAACGCTAATAAAATCCCTAAAAACTAATTAAATTTATTTTATTACTTTACTGTCAATTTAGTAAGAAAATAGTAGACAAAATTGATTTAAACATCAAAACCGATTTAATCTGATTGGTATCATTTTTATCAGCGTGCTAGAAGCAGAGAAATGAGCAATTAATTGAAAAAGTGTTTTTTCGTTCAATCATTTGCGATAAATCCGGGTGTCTGTTCAACTCATTTATAAAACAGATAAGTCGTAATTATTTAACTGACGTTCGCACGCAAAACGGTTTCACATTTATCTTTTCAATTATTTACATCAACGCAATTCAAGCATACTCATACGTACTATGCGCCGAACACATTAAATTTTCTTTCTGCTGACTAAGTAAAACAAAGTTTTCATGCAAGCTAACATATTTCTTTAAAATTTGTTATTTTTATCACTTATTATATATTTTTTTTGTGTATTTTGTATGTGTAATATATTTTGGTATTAAGTTTTTTTCAAAAATGAACGTATTTAAGAATGCATTACAAATCAACTAATGTAAGACTATATTCATGCCAAAATATTTAATACCATTAATGTTACACACACTAAAAATGGTCATTGGTGTATTTTTTTATAAATTTTCTACATTTTTAACGATACAGTTAGCCTTAAGATATAACATAATTAATTTAACTAAATGTTTAAAATCTTGTTTTTAAGTTATATTATAGATAAAATAATATATTTTCCATGAAAAATACTTAGCATATTCTAGTTTTATTGCAAGGTTTTCCTTTGAAATTTTTTATGACTTCAATTTGATTTATGTGGTGTAACCTTAGCTCATCCCAATAAATTTTATAGCGGGTCAAATATTTCCGACGTGTCCGGAAAATTTTCGTTCAATCCCAGAGGGTATTATTGTATGAGAATGTGTTTTTCCTTTATCAAAGTAAAATTATGTATTTATACATCAACACATATTGATATAGTATTTTGTTTAGAAAACATTTTTGTAATACATGAATTATAAAATTTATAAATGAATAAAATGATATGTATAAAATTATAATATATTATTTTTGATCGTCTCCTGTAGATTAATGGTTTGTTTTACTTATACCTTAATACACGTCTTGCATACATTTATGGTTAATTAAATTTATGAGTTAATGAAAGTGGAATAAAATTAAGTCAAGTATAAATGTAGAAAATGATTTTTCATCTCAATATCTTTTGGCATTAATAAGACATTTGTATGGAAATATGTATTATCGTGATGAAAAAATATTTATTTATATATACCTACTCTTTCACGTTTTTTCGTTCATTCAATCTGAATAAACTTAAAAGATATTCATCATTTATCGCTGAAAAAGAAAAAACGGATGTCATAACCTTTTTTTATTTCGTAAATAAAACGGTTCAGCTTTTTTTCTCAATAGGAAATCATTTTATTTTTAATGTATTTTGCAAACCAAACAATAAACTATAAATACTATGGTAGTTTATTCATAAAATTGTTTAGCTTTGAAATTCCTTCACTTTAAGAATTATTCATATACGATCGACTTATTTGATAGATTTTTTGAATTAAAACATTTATTTCATTCCATCATATTATCTCACTTATATTATTATCTATTTCAATTTAACCGGTAACCAATGTAACTTCATAAGATATTTTTAAATTATGTTACATTTAGACCATTAAATAGATGTAATAAATAAATAAAAGATTATCTAAATTTGATTGAAAATATTTTATCATAAACGATATTTTTAAACAAAAAAATGTTATAAACAACACACTTAATTTTATCACTTTTAAGTTACTTTAAGAAGACGTTAATGGAATAAGTTTTTAGAATAATATTAAAATGATAAATTTTGGTGACAGCTGACAGCAATTTAGAAGACAGGTATAAAAGTTAAATAGAGCTAAATATAATTATAATTTGAATACACATAAAAACTGTTTAAGCTACGCTGTAAAAGTATTTTTTCCACCTTCGGTACTCATAAAATGACTTCATTTATTTTTATTATTTATATATTGTAAATTTATATTTATACTTTTTAAATTAGGATAAATTTTCAAATGTTTGATATAACTGTAATAAGAAATAATTTAAATAATAATTTATTGAAATAAGTTTATACGGTTTATCATCTATACAAAAAAATCTTTGAAATAATATCATATATTTAAAAAAAAATAACGAAACATAAAATGTATAGAAATGCCTTAAATTTTATTTTTGAAATTGATTGCTTGAAAAATAAAATCTATTTAGTCAGTATTCTTTGATTTTATTTTTGGATTTTTAATATATTAAAACATATTTATATCATAATATTTTTTCACAAATTTTAATTTGATCTATAAAGATTTAATTCATTGATTCTTACTTTTTAGCCAAGAGATTAAAAATATAGATTTTTAAAAATCTTTCTAAAATAGATACATGATACCAATTTCAATATAATAATATTTCACCAGTAATTAATAAAAAAATATCTCTATTTTATTGTTGTCTAGTTACAATAAAAATGAAAATATCAAAATTTATTATTATTTTGTAAAACATTTCACGAAAACATAAACAAAATTATCAAATTTATATAGTAAATTTATGACTGTGTATGCCGTAATGTTAAAAGGATATAGGAATCCTCGTTAACACTTCAACATTTTCAACAAATAGCCATACAGACAGCAGATAAACTTATTTATTACCTGTGTATCGACGGGAGAGAAATGCTGAGCACAATCCTGGGCTACACAAGAGGAGGTTGGGGAAGATGTTGCCTTAGTCATTGCCACCCTCTCAATGCTGCGGGAACTCCGCCAAAGAGCAACTGCTATGCGGGTATACAGCAACTGTCAGTTTGGAGTGAAATATTAGATTCAAATCACATATTTCTGTTCGAGTGAAAATATTGCTTATTGTGTACAAATTTAGAATTGTATGAGGCATTTCGAAAGTTGTACTGGAAAAATTACTGAAAGAAGTATTCTCATGTGTAAATGCTTCCAAAACTTGCACTATAAGTTACATTTTTATGCGTTTCGTGTATTTTTCAATAATTATATTTGACCAGAGTCAAGATTGATTCATTATAAATTAAATTAAAATACTTCATAATAGATTATTTATTTAAATCGACAGAAAAGAAACATTGTATTATTTATTTGGGAATTATTAGGGAACAGAATAAAAATACTCTGAAAATTCCACAATCAAAATAATTTCATCATCAAAATGTCGGCTAGTAAATGCTAATATACTGTAAGCAATAGTTTTCCCTCAGTTATTTGCAAACATGTATTTAACAAAGTGAGAGATTGTTGATATTTATAGTTCCACAAACCAACTTAAATGTTTTGCTTTGCATTTAAAAATTCTTGGTTAATTTCTGTTTTTAAGTATTTACAAGACATGCAAATTATATAATGATTTTTTGCGAAACTGGGTAAAACATACAAACAAATTGTATGAAATGAAACTTAATTTTACTAATGTATGTACATTACTAATATACAACATAAGTATTTTAAAAACTGGTAACATTGTTTAATGTTTTTGAATTCCATAATATTAAAAAGCAGTTTTTATACTTATACAAGTTCTTTTTCATTTTATATAACAAATCTTCAGTATTCTGATATATTTTATACAATTTCACATTTTTTTATCACAGTATTTAATTTATATTGATTTTAAATGATTTTACTATTCATAACGTTTTAAATTGTATCTATTTTCAGATAACTTAAAAAAGATCAAGTACAAGTAAAAGATTAGTAATGTATACTTATGTGTTAATTCTTCAATAAGTTACTGGTAATTGTATAAATATCTAGTCTAATATTATTTCAATTTTCTTTTTATCTTCTGAAAGAGCGGTTGCACAAACAAACAAATTATGTTTATTTGATCTACAAAACAATAGTATGGGTTAGATAAATAAATTTATATGATGTAGCAAATTTTTATCTTTTTAATGGTGTAGAAGTATATTTTTCATATTAAAACACTTCATTATGAATTTAAAATATTTTAGGTTAGTTTATATTTTATTTGTATCAAAAATTAAATTTCTATGTTGTTGACTTACTAATTTGAGTTTATTATTACGAATTGAAATGAATACAACGTATATACATGTAGGTATAATATGAATGCATTAAAATTATGAAATCGTATTTGCATTGTGTTTCAAGTTAATTGTGCTTCCGTTGTGCTTATCGTGTGTTATAAAATATTGTAATACCTTCTATACTAATGTTTCATTAGCCAAACATATTGGAATTGCGGTTTTATAATAAATGCAATGGAAAATAATTGAAAACTCTCAATGCAGTATTGTTATATATTAACGATCAACACATTGAAATGTATCAATAAATAACGGGCGGCTAATTTGTCAATTTAACTTGTGAATATTTAAACTAGTGAATCAATATGTTAGGTAACAATTCACGTTTAATTAATTTTAGTAGAAAAATAAACGTTATTGTGCAGTAGAATAAAATAATGAATAATATATTTATACTTTCTAAACACTTATAGTATTCTTTTCAAATATGTGCCTACGAGATATTTTATAATAAAAATAATCTAACGTGTATGTATTTTCAAATATTTTATATACACATGCCATTCAATGATAGTCAAATTATGGATATATTTGTCGTCATTTTTATAATGTATGACAAAAATCAAGATTATTCTCAAATTAGACGATAAACCATTATTTTATTTAGTTACGTGAATTATTTTTTTATTATATTTAAGAGTTTATAACACTTACTCTTGGTGTTTGAATACACTGAACATGTTATTTTCTAAAGTTTGTTTTGAGGACACATTTTTTTTACCATATTCGCTCTAAAATGAAGCATATGAATATTCACAATGTAAAGATTGTTTTGAAAATTTGTTTACAAGTATGTTATACTTGTCAATTATTAGCTCATTCGGTTCGGGTTTGTGTCCTGGCTACAATACAAATGAATAAACATTTGAAAATTTTTACAACTAGCACAGGCTTCGAACCCGTACCCTCGGCTCGTGAGTTGGAAGTCACTATTCACTCACTTATGAGAGCGACTTTAACATCAAAAAAATGTTTTTGTATGAGTAGCTGAATATTTTAAAAAAATATTCATATATAATTAAATTATGCGATTTTACATAGACAAATCAATAAAAAAATCTTTCGAGTTCATGAGTTTTATTTTCATTATTAATTTAAGTCACTAGCCGATAATAGACAAACAAATACTTATGGTTTGTATTAAATTGTTAGAGCAAACATTTTATTTGGCAATGGTTAGCATAATATGCAATTGAGGAAAATAAAACCGGTCATGGCAAGTAACTGTTTACAAATAATAACTAATGAATCATTTCACAGACTTCTGCTTTCAGCACAACCTACATTCGTGCGCAAAAATAAAATCAAATTAGAAAATATCATTTTACAGATAACATTGAGTTACGAATACATACGAGTATGTTGGATAGTTTAATTAAAATACTATTCGAATAAGTTTTTCGAATAGTCCCATGAAAAATGCTGTTAGTTACAAAAATTGATCATTATGAATAAAATTTGTATTCTTTCATTAAATCGCTAAATACGTCAAAATTTATTTAAAATAAATGATATGAATAAATTTTTCAAACTATATCTGTTAATAATTTATTGTATAAAGCAGAAAGAGAAAACATTAAAATTTGAACAAAGTTTAGTCGGTATTATGATTCGCTGCAATTAATGTTAGCTCATTAAAACAGAGTACCAAGTGTTAAGTGCTAAAGGTGATTAGAAGCGTCATAAAATAGAGGACTAACAATTTAATTTGATCTTTATCACACAATGGTGACACAATAAATACCTAAAATAGAAAGTATGGTATTTACTTATAGATAACGCAATTTTAGTATTTTTAAATAAAAATTTTGGCAAAATGTCTCATTGGAATGAAATTAATAAAATATATATCATTACAATATTTAGCTTACAAAAACTCAATCATGAGTGGATAAAGTAAATATATTTTAATACAAATAATAAACCCGATTTACTAATTTAATATGATATTTATTTGTAGAATATGCTTAAATATTTTTAATAACTAAAAGAAAAATAATCATCTGAAATTCAATTAGCAATAAAATGTGGACGCCTTTATTTTACTGGGCATAAAATTTTCATTATGACTTCAACTTATATCAACTCAATTTAATTTTCAGTGGCTGGGTAAGACGGTTATCTCATATCTGTCTGAAACGTTAGTAACGTGTTTATTATACAACAAACAAAACGACTAAACTTTCTAAACGTCTACGTTATTAAATGAAGGTATTTTCTTTCTTTACTGTGAGAACTCTACATTTATAATATAACTATTATTTAAAGTATTTTTTTATATTTTTATCGCTTTTTGAGAACTCACTACTAATCTGTTAGTACAAACAACTGTGATTATGAACAATTACTTTTCTGATACTTACACGAATGAAATGTTTTTTCCTACATACGGTTCTAAACCTATCCGTAGTGAAGCCGCACGGGATAATATCACCATACACATACGTGTTAAGACTAAGATTAAAGAAGAAAAGATAACTAGCAGTTTGTTTCATCATCCAATGCTCAGTGGCATAAATTGTTCTGCACATCCCGTATGTTAACACTTAATCAACCAGGCTATCCAAGGTTGAGTTTCACGAGTTAGTATGAGAGTCTGCACAAAATTGGTTCTCATAAATGCATTAGAGTTTCTCGGAAGTCGATAAATATACTTTATCAAAGTATTTAAATGGAAACCCATGAATTAATTACATATGAACAAATATGATTCATGCCACTTAAAATATATTCTACAAAACAATTTATTATATATTTCCATTTATGCTTAGTTTTCATTTTCACCGCAAAGAAAATGACAACATTTGCTAGTCTAAAAAGAATGAATAAGAGCATTGCTTTTAAACGATCACTATGCAATCGTCATCGGTACGTCAGTAAAGCTGTACGCTTGACTTAAAACCTGAGGATCGCGGGTGTAAGTCCCATAGCTGGACGTAATTTTTTTAAAGTGTTCA